>CAUYPK010103926.1:0-13238 GCA_963574355.1 Loris lydekkerianus
TATGAAGCTAAATTATAGCTTTCACATGAAGGCTATAACCCAACTATAACACAAGACTATGGGGAAAGGGCCAAGGAAGGGGAAGGGAGGGGGGAGGTTTTGGTGGAGGGAGGGTAATGGGTGGGGCCACATCTATGGTGCATTTTAGAATGGGTACAGGCGATTGCACTAATGTACACAGCTATGATTTAAAAATAAAAAATAAATAAATAAATAAAATAAAATATATTCAAAGAAAAGTAGACTTCCCATTTGATCCCACAATCCCACTACAAGTATCCACCCAAAAGAAAAAAAATCATTTTACCATAAGGACACGTGCACTCAAATGTTCATAGCAACTCAATTCCCAATTGCAAAGCTGTAGAAATAACACAAATATTCATCAAATCATTAATGGATTAATAAAGTGTGGTATATATTATACTATAGAATACTATAGTATATATTTTGTATCTTCTGTAGTTATCTGGATCAATTTGGAGAATATTCTCCTACGTAAAATATCTAAAGAATGGAAAAGCAATCATCCCAACAACTCAGTATTAATCCGAAAACAGGGGACTAACAGCTATAGGTCTACTATACAATTAAATTCAAGAAGCAGGGAGAGTGGATGCAGTTAATTCCCACCTATTGGGTACAATGTAGGGGTATAGGGCACACTTCCTGGGTGAAGGACTTAACTACAGCTCAGACTTTGAACTTTACCCTACAAATGCAAATAATGTAACCTAATTACATTATGTACCCTCGTATTAACCCATTTAAAAAAATGGAAACTTTCCATCATTTGTATTTACCTGGATGGATTTAGAGAACATTCTCCTAAGTAAAGTATCTCAGGAATGGAAAAGCAACCATCCCATGTACTCAGTACGAACAACTACAGGCCCACAAGAGGGAAAAACAATTTCAAAAGGGGAGAGGGGCTTAGTAAATTCCCACCTAACACTTAGTAGGAGTATATGGCACATTGGTGGGTGAAGAAATCAACTGCAAGTCTGACTTTGGATGTTTCCCTTACAAATGCAAACAATGGGCTCAGAGCCAGTAGCATAGTGGTTACAGCGCCAAGCACATGCACCAAGGCCTGGTGGGTTTGAGCCCTGTCCAGGGCAGCTAAATAACAAGGACAACTGCAACAAGAAAACAGCCAGGTGCTGTGGCGGGCACCTGTGGGCTCAGCTACTTGGGAGGCTGAGGCAAGAGACTCACTCAAGCCCAAGAATTTGAAGTTGCTGTGAGCAGTGACACCGCAGCACTCTATGGGGGGTGACACAGGGAGACTCTGTCTCAAAAAAAAAAAAAAATGCAAACAATGTAACCTAATTGTATGTACCCTCATAATAACCCCTCTCAATTATTTTCCATAATAAAAAGTAAAAAATGTGTCATGGATTTGAATATAAAATAGAAAAGTTTTTGGAAAACACAGGAGAAAATCTTCAGGATCCAGGAGTACAGAGTTCTCAGACCAAAGTATGTATAAACCATTACAAGGAAAGTGTATAAATTGGACTTTATCACAATTATAAACTTTCGCTCTACAAAAAAATCCGATTAAAAGAATCAAACTACAAGTCACAGACTGGGGAAAAGCTATTTATAACCACACAGCTGACAGAGGACAAGTATCTAGAATAGATAGGAGGGGAAAGAAGGGTTCAGTAAGTTCCCACCTAACAGGTACAATGTAGGGGTATATGACACACTTCCTGGGTGAAGGACTCAAGGGCAACTTGGGCTTTACCTTACAAACGCAACAATGTAACCTAATCACATGCACCTCACATATTAATTTGAAATTTTAAAATATTTTTAAAAATTTGTTAAAAGAATATACAAAGAGTTGGAGGTTGCTGGGAGCTGTGACACCATGGCACTCTATCCAGGGCACCACCTTAAGGCTGTGTCTCAAAAAAAAAAACTAAACTAAACTAAACTAAACATGCAAGTACCCTATGACCCAGCTTTATTGAAAGCAAGGTGAAAATTTTTATTATTTCTTTAACATTAGCAAAGACAGCAAAATACTAAAATTTGAGAAAACTGGATGTGGGTAAAGAGTGATTTTTCTACATGATACTCTATACTTTTCTACTTTCTTCCTTTTATTCTTTGTTTTCAAGGGAACAATCTTTGGCTGCAGAATGGAAGACAGATTCAGAGGCTAGCAGAGGATACAAAAAAATGGGTTCTGTATGTTATTTGGGAATACAGAGACACGATAGCCTCATGAATCCTCTTCAGCTAGCAATGAGACAAACATATAGTTGGTCAGTATAAGTACACTGAATGAATTCAGACTTACTTAAATGATATTTCAACTGCCATGCAATGGATGCTGTGGTCCAGATCCACCCTCAGGACCTGTCCCAGCCAGTCATTCTTCCAGGTGCTTTGAGTTAGTTGCTCATGACTCACAACTGAGGCTCTCTCTGTGAGCGGTTTCAACAGAGGGCAGCAACCTCACCAAAAAATAAAAAGGAAAAAAAAAATTACAGTGTCTACCCAGGTGTTGTCCATATCCATAACTGGTCAATGACATAAATTTTTGGCCGCCCTGCTTTAATCTGAACAACTCTGAAGGGGCCAGTCATTCTAGCCTTGGAGTATTCCTTGGGATTGGCTACAGCCTGTGCTGCAACTACTTCATAGTTCAGTTTCTCCCTCTGCCACAGGTGCTGGTCTTCCAGCACTTCCTATGTCCACCAATTAACCACGCTAATCGCCCTCTAGTCCTGCAGGAGCGCAATCCAGGACACACCACGTTATCCTGTTTTTTTTTGTTTGTTTGTTTGTTTTGTTTTCATAGTACTTATTATTACATGAAATAACCTTACTTACTTAATACTTCAGTGCTTATCATGTGCTGTAAGAACATAAGCTTACCAGGACACATCTTTTTTCTCATACGCAGTGCATCGCTGTATCTGTAGTCCTGCAGAAAACAGCAAGGACTAAATATTGATCGTTGAATTGGACGAGGTCGACCCAGTTTTGGGTCTCGGGATCACACAGCTTCCAACGAACTCCTAGCTAGAACTCAGGAGCACGGGTTGGGGCGTGCCCCCGAGTCCCCGCCCTTCTTGGCACGCTCCCAGTCCCAGCGCCTGCTGACGCTACAGTGAGCGCGATGGGGCAACCCGCGGTTCGGTTGGTGTGGCTGGGTCGCGTGCGGTACACGGAGCTGCTGGCAGTGCAGGACCGCTGGCTGCGGCAGCTGCAAGCAGGGCCAGGCACCGAGGCCCCGCCCGGGACTGAGGCGGGGGCGCTGCTGCTCTGCGAGCCCGCGGGACCCGTGTATACAGCCGGGCTGCGTGGCGGCCTGACACCGGAGGAAACTGTACGGCTGCGGGCCTTGGGCGCCGAAGTGCGCGCCACAGGCCGCGGCGGCCTGGCTACCTTCCACGGCCCAGGCCAGCTACTCTGCCACCCAGTGCTCGACCTGCGGCGCCTCGGCCTGCGCCTGCGCACGCACGTGGCGGCGCTAGAGGCGTCCGCTGTGCGCCTGTGCGAGCTCTTGGGGCTGCTGGACGCCCGCGCGCGGCCCCCGCCCTACACCGGCGTGTGGCTGGAAGAGAGAAAGATCTGTGCCATAGGTGAGCGCTGCGGGGCGGGGGCGGGGTGTGGAGGGGCCTGGACCAAAGGAGGGTATATTGAGCAAGGCAGAGGGTCCTCTCTGTCTAGCGCAACGGACTTCGTTATGGATGGAGAGACACGAGTAAATGAATCGCCAGGTTATTTACTATGAAACACAATGTAATGACAATAAGAGTGCTAATTTTTTTTAAGCAACACAATCTCTGTGTTAAAGGACATTTCCTGAAATCCCCATAAGTGCAGCTTCTGTGAAACCACACATCCCTCCCCTGCATTTGTTCCTTTTCCGCATCAGTGCGCAATCCCTTGTTGCTCCAGAAACAAAATTTGAAAACCAGTGATCTAATCCAATTCTCGCATCGCACAGGATCCTGAAGCCTGAGAAGGGGAGGGTATCTGTTCTAAGACCGTTCGCCTTGCCTTGCAGGAGTCCGCTGTGGAAGACACATCACATCCCACGGACTGGCTCTGAACTGCTCTACAGACCTCACGTGGTTTGAGCACATCGTGCCCTGTGGGTTGGTGGGGACAGGCGTCACTTCCCTGAGTAAGGAGCTCCAGAGACACGTCACTGTGGATGAAGTAATGCCATCTTTCCTTGTGGTCTTTAAGGAGATCTACAAGTGCACATTGATCTCTGAGGACAGCTGCAGCTGAAGAGCCTTAATGTTGTTACGTAAAGCCAGAACGGTCCTGCCTTGGGAAGCACCAAGTCTGACTTGAGTCACCCAACCAAAACCCAGGTTGTAGACCTGACCTGTGACCATGAGACTAACAGAAAATCATAAGCTCTGAGCCATTGTTTTCATATGTATCCTGGTTCATTTATATTGTCCCCACCTACCTCAGAGATAATAGATCTGAAAACACTATGAAAAGCAACACATGCTGTATAAAACATTAGCTCTACTATTAACATCAATGTCTCAGCTTAGATAAACTCACATGTCATAAGACTGTCATTTCTCAATTATTTATTTCCTCACATTTATTTACTGTATATAGCTCGGCAATTCTGGGCTTTTGTTGTTGTTGCAGTTTGGCTGGGGCTGGATTTGAACCCACCACCCTCGGTATAGGGGGTCAGCACCCTACTCACTGAGCCACAGATGCTGCCCCCAATTCTGAGCTCTTATTCTTTTGATTTTTGTGGAAATCAAATCTCTGGACGGCCCAGGTGAAGGTGATATGATGTGGTGCTTTTGCAAGATACCCGGGCACTTTATGCAATAAAAGGAAAAGCCTCTTTAAAGAATGAAATGGGATCTTGTCTTCCTCGGTTGGAGTCCCCAAGTTATTAATAAGATAGTTAGTTTTAGTTAGGGTAACCTGAGGTAGGCCAGAGGCTGAAAAGGTAATAATTTCTCACACTATAAATATGCCAAACATAGAAGTGAATTTTTCTTATGTAAGTCCTTTTTATAGTGCCAAGGACTTCTAGGTAAGTCCTTTCTTATGTAAGCCCATATAGGGCTTTGTCTTAGCTACCTATTGCTGTGTAACAAATCTCCAAAACTTAGCCTATATTTTTTGTGGGTCAGGAATTTGGAAGAAGCTTAGCTGAGTGTTTCTAGGTTGAGATCTGCCATGAACTTGGAGTTAAGATGTTAGCTGAGGCTGCAGTTATCTAAAAGTTTGACTGGGGCTGGAGGATGAGCTTCCCATATGGCTGCTGACAGGAGGTCTCAGTCCACCATGTGGACCTCTCCATAGGGATGTTTTAGTCTCATGCTAGCACACTTGTTTAGGCTTTGCCCAGAGCAGGTGATGCCAGAGAGAGACAAGATGAGAGCCACAGTGTCTCATGGCCCAGCCTTGGAAGTCATATAGTCATTTCTGCAGTTCCCTAACAGATGAACCCTATTCAATGTGGAAGGGACTTCACAAGGATAATAAGAAGTGAGCTGTGTTAGGGGCCATCTTGGAGACTGGCTGTCACAGCTCAGGAAGAGTACAAAGAGCCTGAAATGAGAAATCAGGGACCCTGAGTGCCGTCCAGGTTCTGTGGGAAAGTCCTTTGCTCTCCCTGGGCTTAAACCAGTGCTGTTCAATAGAAATACAGTGTGAGCTACATCATAATTTGACCTTTCCTAGGAGATACATTGAAAAGGTAAAAGCTGGGTGATGTAAATTTTAATACTTTTTCATTAACCCAGTATATAAAAATGTCAACATAAGGCAATATAGATGAGTTACTGAGATATTTTACATTCTTATTCTCATACTAAGTCTGCAAAATCTACTGTGTGTTTTATACTTATAGCACACCTCATTTTGGACTAACCACATTTTAAAAATACTTGTTGGTCACATGAGAGTGGCACCTTAGACTGGCCATTATCACATCTAAAATCCAGTTGAGTTCCAAGGGTTCTTTGGTCTCGTTGGCTTCTAAGAAGAAAGGTCCTCCTGCATCTGAGGCCTGACTTTTGAATGCAAATAATTTATATCAATTGTTCAAGCTGAAACGGACTTTAGAAGTATTTTCCTACCCTCTCATTGTAAACAGATGAAACAAGGCTTAGAAAAAAATCCTCTCCAAGTTACAGTTAATTAATGACAAAGCCAGGACTAGGCCTCAGGTACATATCACTTTGTCACATTCTTTTCTTTCTCTGCACATTGACTTAGAGCTCAGAACAATATACTTTACATCTCATCGACACTTAGTCAATTTTAGTTGATTGATGGTTTGTCCATCTATAATCTGGCCCATATCCTTTCTAGACCTTAGTTTCTCACCTCTGGGGCCAATGCTGCTATTGTAGGGGTATTGGCGGGGGGAGGTGAGGAATGGTTGGTAATTACCTTGTAGTATCACTACCAAGAAGAGAAATAATAATTCCAGGAAAAGTGGAGTTAGATTCTCACAGTTGGAAGGTTATGCATAGCATTTCTATCTGGTATTCAGCCTCCCACTCTAGCAACACTATTAAGTGACCATACAGTTTGTTTGAATGCCCCGAGACACTGGGATAGAAACAGACATTTACTTAGCACTTATTTATAGTGCCAAGGACTTTCATAGCCCTCTTGAGTACTTTCTCTCATTCAACAGCCTGCCCAAGCCTGCCTGGACCACAAAGAATCATTTGCAATGTGTAGTAGTAGCTGAGTCACTTGACCTCCCAGAGCCTCAGTTGCACTTTATGAAACAAAGAAGTTATAGTACTTACCTCAGTGCACAATGAGAATTAAGAGCATTGAGAGTAGCATTGGCACAGAATAAAAGCTCAGTAAATATTACTATTTTTACTATAATCTGTCCTCTATGAGCCTTCTCCAGGGAAATTATCCCCAGATCCTTTCACTTCCCCTTAAGGCAGTAGGCCTCATAAGAGTAGAGCTGCATCTGTCCTGTTTCCTTCTGTATCTCTAGCACATAAGCACTGGGCCTGACATACAAAAGGCTATTTGTAAATATAGATCGAAATATTTAAAGTTTCCTCCCAGCCTGCATACCCACCTGTCTACTAATCCTTGCTCACGTGGGTCCCATTAGGTGCAGCCCCACAGCTGAGCATAGCCTTCTTGGTGTAGACAGACTAGCGCAGAGCGTGGGAAACTTGTTCCCTGGCTGGACATAGGGCATGCCAACTGGCACTCGTGGGCTGGGACTGTGCTGTAGCTGTGTTTGGCATATAGGATCTATGTGTGTGTGTATGCCACTATTTAATAGTTGCAAACAACTATAAAAATAGGAAATTTTCACATAGACATTTGGTTTTCTGGCTTCTCAAGAAAATTGGAGAGACCTAGACATTGGGCCTTCTGCCTGATAACAATTGGCTGAGTTGAAAAGTAGGGATGTTTTCAAAATCGTGTTCTCCAGTTAGCTGCAGCACCACACCTCTTTTGCTTGCCAGCCCACTTGTTGACATTAGCTTCATGGCCCTGTGGCACTTGAATTGATGATCCCCAATCTAGACATTTCCTCATTCTGAAACTCAGGGGCCATAGATCCCTTCACCACGGCACTGGTTCTGTACCATAGTCATGGAGAGCCCTTTAAGAAGGGGCCCTGAGACTTGGCACACATAGTTCAGTGGTTAGGGCACCAGCCACTACACCAAGGATGGCGGGTTCGAACCTGGCCAGGCCTGCTAAACAATAAATACAACCAAAAAACAGCTGGGTGTTGTAGCAGATGCCTGGAGTCCCAGCTATTTGGGAGGCTGAGGCAAGAGAATCGCTTAAGCCGAAGAGTTTGAGGTTTCTGTGAGCTGTGACACCACAGCACTCTACCAAGGGCGGCATAGTGAGACTGTCTCAAAAAGGGGGTGGGGGGGAGGCCATGATTTACTCGTTGCTTGTCCCTGGCTCGTAGATCAGTGCCTGGCACAGATTAGGCAGCAAAAAATGTACAATAGTTTTTAAGGTTCACCAGATATTTCTGGTTTTCTGCCTTCTGGACACATGGCTTAATTGTACTTCATGGCCCCCGCTTACTGGTAGGTAGGGCAAGGTAACTTGTTCTGGTTAATGAATTATGAATGGAAGTGGCAAGTTATTCCTGAGCTGGAGCATTGAGTAGCTAATGCCAGAACCTTCAGAGTTTCTCTTTTCCTCTGGCACAGTGACCAACAACATTGGAGATGATGGCTGCTTCCTGGGGGACCACAATGAGCTCCCTGCTGATGACGGACATGTGCTGGAGTGAAGCCACTAAATGTGGGGGTTATTATTCATTTCTGTAGTATAACCTAGCCTATTATGATGAATATCATGTTTATATTAATTAGAACTCTTGCATTTGCAAGTGTAGAACCCAACTCTAACTTAAGCAAAAAAAAAAAAAAAGATAAGGGTGAGGTTATTGGAAAAGGTGGTGCAGGGGTCTTATAGAATCTAAGGGTGGGGCAACCCCTGGGCTCAAGGACAGAAGCAGGGCATGAAGCCCTTTGGAACCCAGGTAGTCTTTTCTCTCCTATTCTCTGTCATACTGTGTGGCGTGTGTTTGCTTCATTCCCTCTCTCTTCAGTCCAGGTTCTCTATTTCCTGGGCCACATGGTGAAAAATAAATGCTGCTGTTGCTCTGGCTATTGCTACAATCCATGAATGTTGGGGAAGAGTCAAAGAAAATCCCTAGGTTTCTGGCCTGAGCAGCTGGGTGGGATGGGTGCTAGAGGTATTGCTAGGAGGGAGAACACCGTATCTGGAGAGGAAGATAATAAATTTGGTCTTTGGAAAATCAAATTTGAGACACCCAAGGTAGAGGGGAGCAGAGAGAGCCAAGAGGCAGTTAGGTGTATGAATGTGGAGCACAGGTGTGATGAGTGATGGTTTAGGCCTGGGAATCCTGGAAGGAGGGGGGCAGGAGACTGAAAAATGGGAGTCACTGCTGGTGAGGAGGAGCAGGCCAAGGAGACTGAAAAGCAGCAGGCAGAGTAATAGTGTGGGGCCACAGAATGGAATGAGATGACTTCATCCAGTCTTCTGGCAGCCCAGCAAGATGAACAGGGTTATCTTAGGGGTGAGAACAGCAGAGCTCAGAGAGGACGTGTGCTTTGTAGGCAGTCATGCCAGTAGGAGGGGGCAGGGTCTGTCCTGGGCTCCCAGTCTAGGCTCTGAAGGGCAAGTGGGACAGGCACCCTGGAGGAGAGAGCCTCCAAAGACAGGTGGGCAGCGGCAGTCAACATGGGGAGGATGCAGAATGGAAGGCCAGCTTTCAGCTGAGGTCTGGCTGTGTGATGGGATCAGGCCACTGCTGTGGGTTCCTGACTCTCCTTCCTGCTTGGATAGATCCAACCTCCACTTTCACTGGGACCCTTCAAGCAGAGCACATGAATGAGGATATTTAACACCCTGGCTTTCCCGCTTTGAGAAAGCTTCTTGTTTGTTCAGAGTCTTTTCCTCATAAATAGATTGTCCAGCATTTGGTGAAGGAGTATTAAGGGTGAGGACATGACCAACTGCTGTTACTGGTCCAGCATCTTGTTCCTGTGGTGAGGCTGGCAGGAAACGAAACAGAAGCAGCTCTGGCAGCATGGCCAAGCGTGCCTTGATTTGTATTAAAAGTTTCTCTCTGTAAACTCCTCTGGAAATCAGACTTTTGCAATCTAAATCTGATATTTTTAACCTAATAGTCACTTACTGTACCTATCATCATACATGGGTCCTATCAAAGTTTTGAGACAGACTGTGTTATAGTCCATTATCTCACTTCCAAAAAACACAGTCGACGGTGTCCTTTCTGATTCACTCATGCAAGTTTCAACTTGCCCAGCTTATTGGTGTTGCTGGGAGGGCTTCATTTGTTTCTACCCATGTGGATTTTATGTTTCTTGATTTTTGTGTATCTCGAAACTTTGGTAATGGCCCATACCATACCATATTATGTCTATAAAGTTTTTAAAAAGCTGCTTGTACTCCCACTAACGCATCCTTTTCATTTTGTGTGCTTTCAGTACTTGTGAGCAGACATATTTTTAATATACTTTATGTAGATAAAATTTGGTATGTTCATTTAAACCAAATGTAATCCTATAAACATTTTGTACATTGCTATATGGTCTTTATATTTTTTATTCAGGTAATGCATGCACATAGAATAAAATTTTACAGGTACAGAATGGTGGCATTCAAATATAAGTCTTGCTCTGAACTTCCTCCCCTTTAAAACCAAGTTCCCTTCCCTGGAGGTCTATATGATGGTAAGTGTCTTAATTATATACCTTAGAGATATTTTATCCATGCATAAGCATATATGATTTTCTATATTCTTTTTCATATAGTAGCATATGCACAGTCCTGCACTTAGACGATTGATTCAGATCAATACATAAAGAACATCCTCATTCTTTTTAGTAACTATGTAGTATCCTATTGAACTTATTTAGCTAGCCTCTATTGAGGACATTTAGATTATTACTAATCTTATGTTTCTATAAACAAAACTATAATGAGCATCCATATATAAATGTGAGTATGTGCTATTTCACACCTGGTGAATAGAAAGTTTGCATTTCTAGAAATGATTTTCTAATTTGTAGGATATGTGCATTTCATTTTAATATTGTCATATTGCCTTCTATAAAAGTTATACCAATTTATTCTCCCATCACCAATGTATGAGAGTGGTAATGCCTGAATTTTAAATGTTCTAACATCTTTATCTTACTCTGCTTTGCTATAAAGGAATACCTGAGACTGGACAATTCATTAAAAAAGGAGGTTTTATTTGACTCACAATTCTGCAGGCAGTACAAGAAGCATAGCGCTAGCATCTGCTCTGCTTCAGATGAGGGCCTCAGGAAGCTTCCACTCACAGTGGAAAGTGAAGGGGAGCCAGTGTGTGCAGATCACATGTGTAGAGAGGAAGAGAGAGAGGAGGTGCCAGGCACTTTTTAACAACCAGATCGCACAACTAAAAGTGAGAAATCTCTTATTCCCTTGAGAATGATGCCAAGCCATTCAAGAGGGATCTAACCCTACAATCCAAACACCTCCAAAATTGGGGATCAAATTTCAACATGAGACTTGGCAGGGCCAAACAAACCAAATCCCAGCCATAGCAATCTTACAAGCATGTTTTCATTTTTAAAGATTTTTATTATAAAATATTTTAAACATACAACTATGAGCCTCCATGTGCCTACCATGTAACTAAAGCAATCATCAACTCATAGCCAATCCTAGTTTATCTAAACTGGTACCACCTTCCTGCCTTCCTCTTGGATTATTGTGAAGAAAAGCACAGATACCATAATGTTTCAATTAACAATATTTCAATATATAGTCCCCAAAGATAAAGTGTCTTTTAAAACTCGGTTTAACCATAACATTATCATCATACATAGAAATATTTCTTCAGTCCCTGGATGCCTGTATCTCAATAGTTAAAATGCAGGCCCCATGTACCAGGGGTGGTAGGTTCAAACCCAGGCTGGGTCTGCTAAGAAAAGAAGAGAAGAGGAAAGGAGAGGAGGGGAGAGGAGGAGAGGGGAGGGGAGAGGAGGAGAGGGGAGGGGAGGGGAGGAGAAGAGAGGAGAGGAGGGGAGGGGAGGGGAGGAGAAGAGAGGAGAGGAGCTTTTTCAATATCAACAAGCATTCAGTTAATATTCAGATTTTTCCAAAATACCATATGTGCTGTGAGCGAGGTAGGGAGGGGTGACTCTTTAAAAGGAGAGAAATTTTTTTTTCCCAAAAGAAGAGATTCTTGGCAGGCCAAGACATGTCTACTGTGGCCTCAGAGGATAAGTAAGGAATTGGGGGATAGACAAGAAGACAAGGTATATTCCAGGTAGAAGAGAAGCAAGCAAGTCTCTGAGATAGGAAGCTGTTGAGGGAGCAAGTGCCTATCTTGCTCCAGACTTTGTCAGGTGCTTTAGGTGCCCCATGCATATTCCCCTGGCTTCTCCATTTCTGTTGTATAGGTCTACTGCTAACTGCCAGCATCTGTGCCTTTTTTTTTTTTTTTTCACAGAGAAAAAACAGAAAAGGCATTTATTTTAAGATATCTGGTTAATAGCCTAAAATTAAATGGAAAGGAAAACAATCCAAAAGAGTTTTAACTAATTTTCTGTGAAGTGTATTACTCATCACACACTTACTTCACTTTGCTTTCTAGGCTTTTATAGGCTCAGAGCATGAAAATCCCTTTTAAAAATGGAAACAACCTAATTCTCAAATTTGGGACACATTACTTTCTCCTTGGATGTCCTTTGATTTTTTTTTTTTTTTTATTATTAAATCATAGCTGTGTACATTAATGCGATCATGGGGCACCATACACTGGTTTTCTAGATCGTTTGACACATTTTCATCACACTGCTTAACACAGCCTTCCTGGCATTTTCTTAGTTATTGTTAAGACATTTATATTCTACATTTACTAAGTTTCGCACACACCCTTGTAAGATGCACCGCAGGTGTAATCCCACCAATCACCTCCCTCCGCCCATCCTCCCCCTTCCCTCCCCTCCCTTTCCCCCTTCCCCCTATTCTTAGGTTATAACTGGGTTATAGCTTTCATGTGAAAGCCATAAATTAGTTTCATAGTAGGGCTGAGTAAATTGGATACTTTTTCTTCCATTCTTGAGATACTTTACTAAGAAGAATGTGTTCCAGCTCCATCCATGTAAACATGAAAAAGGTAAAGTCTCCATCTTTTTTAAGGCTGCATAATATTCCATGGTGTACATATACCACAGTTTATTAATCCATTCATGAATCGATGGGCACTTGAGCTTTTTCCATGACTTAGCAATTATGAATTGGGATGCAATAAACATTCTGGTACAAATATCTTTGTTATAATGTGATTTTTTGTCTTCTGGGTATATACCTAGTAGAGGAATTATAGGATTGAATGGCAGATCTATTTTTAGATCTCTAAGTGTTCTCCAAACATCTTTCCAAAAGGAATGTATTAGTTTGCATTCCCACCAACAGTGTAGAAGTGTTCCCTTTTGTCCACATCCACGTCAACATCTCTGGTCTTGGGATTTTGTGATATGGGCTAATGTTACTGGAGTTAGATGATATCTCAAAGTAGTTTTGATTTGTATTTCTCTGATGATTAAAGATGATGAGCATTTTTTCATATGTCTGTAGGCTGTGTGCCTGTCTTCTTCAGAGAAGTTTCTCTTCAAGTCCCTTGCCCAGCCTGCAATGGGATCACTTGTTCTTTT
>CAUYPK010103927.1:0-65113 GCA_963574355.1 Loris lydekkerianus
CTGCCTCTACCTAGATACAGCCAATGTGGTACCATACCACTGGCCCGACCCTGTCACTCACCTCTTCCCCCGCCTTCTTTCCCTGCCCCTTCTCCACAATAAAAAATAAATAAATAAATAAATAAAAATAAATAAAATAAATAAAAAAATAAAAATAAAAAAATAAATAAATAAAGTACCAAGTACACGAAGACGTAGTGATGAGAATATAGCTAAAACACGAAAAAAAGAGCATGAAAAATGGGACAAAATAGTGATTGCTATCCATTAAAGTGGGCAAAGAACCAGAAAATCAAGTCAAAGTTGAGGGCAGGACAATAAAGGACAACGAGAATTTTCAAAGCAGAAACTTTAAAACAGGCTGTTGGAGAAAGCACCTTAATGGAAGGGGAGCAACGTGATCAAGGAAACACTGCAGTAATGGGTATGGTTGCACGTAATCTGGCCGCACGCCTCTCAGCGACTATTCCTGGTTCTCATCACATCTGCAGGCCCAGTATAACATCCCGTCTCTAGGAACAGTGCAGAGAACTAACAGAAGCAGGAGGCAGCGCTGCCACCCGTCCCCTCCACGTCTAGGTGCTTATGCTCCGAGACTCCTGATCGTGCCTAGGAAGTGCCAAGTCCTTGTTATCCTGATGGCTGCCCAGGACAGATCTGCCACCATGTGACACCAAGTCATGTGAAACTAAATCCCAAATTCCACAAGGAATGGGGTCAGCCTATCGGTGAAAATAATAGCCCATTTGAGCGCTTCTTCTTTCTCTGACCGGAAGGCAAGCTCTCCAGAGTCCACTGGGGATATTTCCTAAAAACACTTTGAAAGCTCACACATGTGTGCTCTGATTTTTTAGAAAGCAGGATACTCCTCTTGGGGAATAGGAAGGCCTCTGTAATGATGAAAAATGGTAGAAATGGGAAAGATTCATGAGCGTGGTCAAAGAGGTTTTCACATAATCTAATGTTGTTTGTGTTTTCTGAAGCTGAGATAATTGCTTATTAAAGACTTCAGCAAGTTGATAGAAATGGTTCTTGCTGCATGATAGTCATTGTGGGGCATAAGCCTATTTTAGCAAATTCTCCAGTAGTGCACAGCATGCATCTGTGCCTGAGACAAAAATCAATGCTTATGGATTTAGCAGTGTAATCCTATCACTTGTTTTGTGAGATATGATTTGAAATGTAAAGTACGTTAAGACTTAAGTGAACTTGGAGGCCTGGAGTCCCTGGGGTGTTTCTTAGTATCCTATTTATTATTGATCAGACTATTTCCTTATTGTCTCTCTACTCCTCGCCCCAGTTATCCTTCCCCACACCAATAGTTTTTAAATGCTGTCTATCAGAACCAATAAACTAGCCCCAGTCTGACTATTTAGTTTCTACTCTCATAACAAGTAGTGATATAAAAGTTCTCAAACCAAGAACATAATCTTGTCGCTCATCCAGTTGTCTTAAAACAAGAACACTAATGAAATATTAGCTGAAGTTCCTAAGCTTTAAAAAGACTTGAGTGTCTAGAGGCATAACACAAAGACGGTAAGTCAACTACTTCTAAAAAGCCTTAAATAACCCTATGTTATGGTGCTTAGTAACGACAGGAAGTCACCGGTATAAAATCTGAGAAATTGTGGTTTTAAATCTAATTTTACAAAGATTTTTAAATCACATGCTTGCTCTGCTCGCGGCTTAATTCTGAAGTAACAATTAAATGCAATTTGAAATAGTTATAGCAGCCTCGAGTTATTCATTTGTTCATTAAATAAATACCTATTGCCAGGTACTGGCAGGCACTGGGATTAGGTCCTGGACTCTGCTAATGTTTATGTTCTAGGAATCCATCATGAGCGCTATGGGAAACAGTTACGAATTGGAATTTGCATAAGCCATATTTGTTTGTAAATACAAAATATTTGATTTTTTGGTTTCTGAAATCATCAACAGCCTATTGGCTTTATGATAGTAAATATATTTATTTATTTATTTATTTATTTATTAGAAAAAACAGGTATCATTAAATAGGCTTTCATCAGTGCTTTAACCTGATTTATGATAAAAATTCTGTCAAGTAAATGACGTTATTATTAATAGATTATATCTCTATCTGAAAATCTGATTTTTAGTTCCTGTTCTGGAAGTGAGTTACACTTTGCTTTTACTAAATACTTTTGATATGGACAAGCCACTAGCAGTATGAATCGTTAAAACTATCATTCTCATTCCCACCAGCATATTCTTTTGGGGAAGAGCATAACCTACCAATGATCCTATCTAAACTACTGAATCTTGGATTTTCTTTAAGTAGGTGGCTTTTAGGCATGGAGAAAAGCAGTGAAAGAAAAAGAACACACACTTCCAGCTAAGGTGTAAGACATGAGTAAAAATAATTCAAAGCACTTCTGTCCAGATTCTGTGTTTGAAAATAATTACCGGAAGGGAAACACTGGGCCTTGAAGGAACCTGTTCCCCTTGGTCTGAGCTCTTCTTGGTCGTGTGTGTGTATATTTTAAAGCAAGTTGCTTATCGAGAAGGAATCCTGTTGAAGACTATGACCACTATGGATAATACCTGCTTATATATGCAATCCGAGTCTTTGAAAAGTTATTTTGTCTTTAAAAGACAAAATCCACAGAACGACCTTCAGCCACTATTAATCCATACAAATGCAGGGCATGAATGCAGAACACATCTGCCATCTGTCAGCTGAGAATTCCCCTGCCACCACCCAGACCCCCACTCCTCACAAAGTCCTCTTGAGGCTCAGATAACTTAGGGAGAGGTCTTTCTTCGCTGGCAAGGAAGGAGCGCATTTAGACTAATCATTAAAACCCATTACCTAACAAAGTGCATGTTCTTAAGAACACAGTGATACTTGCCAATGAATTAATCAGCAAAATAGATGATAAGGAGGTGGGCTTAGCAGTCTCAGAAAAGATCAGAATCCTTGAGATGCCAAAGCAATTTCAGCTGCCATAAATCTTCTCCCAATTAGAGAGATTTTTCTCTTAACATTTCAAAAGTCTATCTGGATTTGGTCTCTTTGCTGCTCCACACTATCATGTAGCTGGGGCTGGAACAATGACCCAGGTTTTCCTGTAGCTTGATAAGGAGAATCATTTTTTTGAATAATTGATCATTCAATTAGTAAAGCAAATGTTGAACAGTTAGACAGCTCTTTTTATCAGTGTTGATGGGAAGTAATTGGCTGTAGTTCATTGTAAAGCAGAAAATTGAAAAGTGTGATTTTAAAATAATATTAAATACAACCTCCTTCACCAAATAAAGCTCTCCCAAATTAATTGGATGGCACTTTTATCTTTCAGATTAGCATGTTATATTAAAATATTTCTTTGTAACCTTCATCTTTGCATTCCTACTTGTGTTTCTTTGCATTGAGGAAGGAATATTAACATATTTCTAGAAAATGGTTTCTTTTAAAATAATCCATTGCTTTATTATGTTTGGAAATATGGAAAATGTAATTTTCTATGACATTAAAGAATTTTAAGAGAAGGAATTTTGGTATTGGTTTCTTCTTGTTAATTTTACCTAAGTTTTCAAATGCTTTCTTTAATTATGTTCTACATAACCAGTTCTAATTCATTTTAGGGTGACTCAGAACTCCTGTTACTTATCCTCTGTGTCTGTCACTTTCTCTCATCATTTTCTTAATTTAGCTTTTTATCTGTTCATCTACTTCTTACCCAAATGTTCATTGAGAGTCTGTAATGTGGCTAGTCACTAGGCAGAGTCAATGAAAGAAGGGTAAGTATGATAACATGCCCACTTCCTGGTCTGTTTTCAGTACACGTTACTTCAGTCTGTGTTGTTTTCTGCATCAATCCAACAGTTTAATGCTTGAAATGCTAATTTAAACATTCAGTATTATAATTTGACCTATTTATATTATTATAATTTAGCAACCATGACATTTTTAACTTCCTGAGAATTAGCAATGTGATTTTTTCCTAAATTCTGTGTTTACTTTATGTGACATATGTACAGAATTTGATTTCCCTGCCTTCCTGCTTTCTTTAGTTCCACTGGTGATGATGGAGTTTGGCTACGTCAGACCATTCCACCCCTAGACCCAAGTTAGGGAGCCTGCTGCCCTGGGCCTCCCTCTCCAGCAGGCCCCCAGCTGCCCCTCCCCAGACAATGCCTCTTCTCATCCACATCTCATCTACGTTATTACAGATGATGCTATGGATACCCAGGACTCCAGGTTTCTCTGCTCAAAGGGCTCTTGCATGTTTCTAGGGCCTGCATGACTCACTTCCCTAGGTCTGTCTTCTCAAGAATAAGCCTTGACATCAGTGTGTATAAATGCCTAGATCTGAGGCGAGGCCCAGGAGCCCCTGCTCGTAAGGGTGTGAGGTCCTGCAGTGGCCTGGAGTGGCCACACACGTGTGTGCAAAGCCTTTCCTGACAACTGAGGAATCTGGGGGAATAAAGAAAATATGTCTACATTTCCCACACCCTATGGCATTCAAAGCACAAAAAGAATAATTTAGAACTAAGCCTCATAATAGTAAGTCCTTGAATGGTATTTTTGTCAAAATTGGAGAATAACGTTTATTTGTTTGTTAGCATAATATGTAACCTTGAAGTATTTAGAAAAGTCATGTGCAGGCCTGTATTTGTACTCTTGTCCTGAACATTGAAAATGTTGGAGGAAGGTCTGGGTTGAAGTATTATTTTCCTGTGCTTTCTTCAATTACTAACCTAGTTCATTAAGATCGGTCCTTGGGAGATGCCACTTTGACATCTCTTCCTGATTTCTTAAGGTCAGAGTGCAGACTCCCAGAGTTCTGTGTTGGGACATAGACTTGCTTATAATATAAGTGAAGGGCTAGTTCAGAACCATTCTTCAGATTTTGGGGAAGATGACAGTTGGAGGCCAACTAGAGATCAAGTCACATCTATAGTGATTCTATGAAAGGTTGTCATAAAAACAACTCTATTATATTTACAATTGTTCAATAAACTAGGTAATAGGGTGTTATTTACCATTGCCTTCTTACCATGAAGCTTAACATAGTTCACCAGTCATAAGGGAGTTAATGGACACATGCCACTTCTTTGCACATTTATTTGTACAGAAAAGCCATTGATGGCAAGGTATGGTGGCTCATGTGTGTAATTGCAGCACTTTGGGAGGCTGAGGCAGGAGGAAGATCCCCTAAGCCCGGAAGTTCAAGGTTACAGTGAACTTTGTACCACTACACTCCAATCTGAACCACAGAGTAAGACACTGTCTCTTTTTTTAAAAAGTATACTTCTATCCTATATATTCCAGCAGCTAAGTTGTCTATGTCCTATAAACTAGAGGTTCATTCACTTATTTAGAAGCCGTTGCTGAGTACTTATTTTGTAAAAGTCGCTGTGCCAGTGAAGCAAACTTCTAGGACATTTGAGAGGAGGAGTGAGATGAAAATCGTATAAACAAATCAAGATGCCATCATATCAAGTAAAGAGAAAGGTCACAAAGAGAGTGAAGTAGTAAGTATGAAGAGAGAACGCAGTTAGGAGAGGGTTCTTTGAAGAGGGACAGTAGAGGGGGTCCTGGATAGGTGGGGAGAGCAGAGTATGTGGTACCACGGATTAGAGGAATACCGAGAAAGCCTGCTGGCTGGAATGAAGTTGGGGAGGGAGAAGATGGTAGGAAGTAGGATGGGAAGATGGTCAGCTCATGCAGACATGGGGCATTCTGGGCCATGTTAAAAGGAAGAGGGGTAGGGAAGGAGTGTTAGGACATGTTTATTCACATTTTTAAAAAATCATTCTGGCCAGGGGCAAGTAGATCAATGCCTATAACCCCAGTGACTTTGCAGTGTAAGACAGGAGGATCACTAGAGGCCTGGAGTTCAAAATAAGCCTAAGCAGCATAGTTAGACCATGTCTCTACAATGTCTATATTATCTGGCCACAGTGGGGGGCACCTGCAGTCCTAGCTACTCAGGAGGCAAAGGCAGAAGGATTGTTTGAGCCCAGGAATTTGAGGTTGCAGTGAGCTGTGATTACTGTACTCTAGCCTGCGCGACAGAGTGAGACCCTATCTCTATCTAAAAAGAATAAGTAAATAAATAAACACAATAAAATAATATAATGCAAAGTAAAAATACCACATTGGCTGTTGGATGACAGAGATCATGGAAGCCTTGACTCTGTTGGCAGGAGAGGACTCCACTGGAAATGGTTGAATCAGGAGAACATTTAGTCATACAGGAATCACCTCCTATTTAATCATGTAGCTGCTTAAGGATTCTTCCTGGTCAGGGCCTAGAGTCTGGTGCCACATCTTGCACCCAGCTTTTCAGAAATCCGGATTGAATTCTTTTATAGCTATAGCCTTTAAGCACTACAGGATGATTTCTGGGTACTTTGCTTAGAAGCAGAGTGAGGAAATCTCTCCTGTGTTCACAAACCACCAACAGTACATTAGTTCCAGCTCTATTTTATGTGTTCTATTTTATGTCTGTTTCTATTGTAAAATGCCTCACATCTAATTTTGAATGTGGAATAGTGATTTGTAATTACAAACAAGGCTAAAGAAACTGAAAATCAGCATGTTAAATCCCATAAAATGTTTTTAACTATTTCTCAATTTTGTGGACTAGGAAAAATATGAGGAAGGATTAAAAAATATCTTTGGCACCAGTGATGCCTACTAGAGGAACTCTTTTCTGCTTGGAAATTGCTTGTCTGTATCTGGTGAGGGAACGAGAACTGGATACAAATCTGAAATATCCTGGATACCATTATGTGTACCCTTGTGTCGGTGGGTTCACTTAATTTAGGCCTCAAATATGTGAATGCCAAATACTTAGAAAACAGCTGTTCTTCTAAATGTATTAAGCAATTTTCTTTAGGTAATGTAGCCTATAAAATTTTAATTTGGGATTAAACAAACCATATCCTGAAGCATGCCTGCTGCACCTTGATATTCAAAAGATGAAATATGGGCATATTTAGTGAATTCCTTCTCAGGATGCTCCACCGGAGAAGGGTCAATAGCTTCCTAATGAAAGTAGTCAATAGCAATTTCTCTTAGGAAGCTCAAAGAAATTAGCATTAAACAACAGGCATGAGTGTCTGGGGTTTTACACAATTATGTGATAGGATTGTTGCATGTTTCAGGAAATGGTTTCAGAAGGGATTGCACTGAAGAGCCAATTGATAGGAAACAAGGTAATTGTCCTGACTGTGATGCCAGTTGCATTACGATGCAGAAACCAGAAAAATGCATAGCTCGAAAATCTTCACCACTAAATGCAGAACATGGGTTTTATAAATAAATGGCCAAAGGTTAGTAAGGGTTATTGCATTGTAATGTTATGATTTGGAAGAGAACAGATGTTTTACTGAGTTAAAATTCCAATTAAATACCCATTTGATTTACTGCTCCTCAAGTGTGCTTTATGTTGTTTGCTGGAGATTTTGAGCTAGCTGTCCTGTGAAAAACTATTTAACAAACACTTATGTAGCCCCTGAGTTGCCAGTACTTTGTGCACATTAACTCATTTAATCTACTTAACAGTCCTTTGAAGTTGGCAATGAAATTATCCCCACTTCTTCAGTTAAAAAAAAAAAAAAAACAGGCCCAGAGAGGGTAAGTCACTTGTCCAAATTCACACAAGTATTAAATAGTGAACTCAGGCAACGCATGAACATGTAGATCCTTGGTTCTCAGTCATCACATTATGTTGCATCTTCTTATCTTCTAGAGTAAACAAAGGCCTTGGTCTTTTCCAACTCTAATTTCAATCCCATTTGATTTCACCAATAACGATACCAAAATACCTGAAGTGTTTTTGTTTCTTTCTTATCATCACTGTAGGTTCAGCAAATGTTTGAAGCAGTGATGGGTTGACCTTAGGGAAGGCGGGTTTGCAACATTTTCAAAAGCATTATGGTTATCCCATCTTTTCAATTTCTTAGTTATTTTATGATACTCTCTCTGTCAAGTGTAATCTATGGGGAAAAAAGTTAGCAAACAGAGGAATGGCTGGGGTAAAAGCTGCTGGACCTACATGTTACTGAAGACAGACAGGCTTTCAATCCATGTTTAAAGGCACTTCCTTTTCCCGGTTAAAGGAAGGAAATTGCTCATAAATATTGAGCCAAAAAAGTTTATGTGTTTCCTCTATAGCATTTTAATAAATAAAAAGTGAAAAGAAAATCAATGCCTGCCTATTTTCTAATGCCAACTCTGGTTTATTTCATTGTCTAATTAACATTTGACATACCATGTCGTATGCAGGAGCACACAGAATTCACAAGTGGCCTGAAGCAAATTCCAGTGCTGTGATTTTTGTTAGATCTCTTAAGCTAAGCTGTGATAGAAAACGCTAGTTGCAAAAACTCCATGAAGCCATTTTAATGCCCTAGAAGTCATGCTTTCAAAGATGGCATTTGTCCATTTGTATATTCAAAATTCATGTCAGCTGTTCTAAAAGTATTAGATGATAATGAGTCTCCAAAATTACTGTTATTGGCTTAACAGAGGTCATTCAATCTCACTTAGTCCTTTATGCACGAACAGTTAGTGCAGGTTTAGGAAATTATCCCTTGTCTCCTTTGTCCTTGCTCTTTTTAACCCAAGTGTTTTTGTCACGTGGATGTCTTAGGTCATGCCTATGTCAGAGTTTTTGGTGTTCCCATCACCTGAATAGTGTTGGTTGTACCTAATAGGTTGTTTTTACCCTACACATACTCCCATCCTCCCCCTTTCTTGGTTTCTTTCATCCTATATAATGCTTTATGCTCTTGCGTGTTCATTGTGCAGCTCCAACTTACCAATGAGAACATCCGGTGTTTGGTTTTCCATTACTGAGATACTTCACTTACCATGATAGTCTCCACTTCCAGCCCAGTTACTACAAACAACATCATTTCATTTCTTCTTATAGCTGATTAGTACTCCATGAGATATCTACACCACATTTTCATCATCCACTCATAAATTGATGGGCACTTGAGTTGATTCTATACCTTTCCAATTGTGAATTCTGCTCTGATAAACATCGGAATGCAGGTATCTTTTTTGATAAAATACCAGCAATGGGATTGCTGGATTGAATAGTAGGTCTACATTTCTTCATAAAATTTCCATATAGTTTTTCATAGAGGTTTTACTAATTTACAGTCCCACCAACAATGTGTAAGCATTTCTTTCTCACTGCATCCAAGTCAGCATCCATTGTGTTTTGATTTCAGTAATGGCCAATCTTGATAAGAGGTAGTTTAAATTTGTTTCCCTGATGATCAGTGATACTGAGCATTTCTTCCTGTCTTTGTTAGCCATTTGTCTATCTTTAAAAAACTTTGATTCAAGGGCGGTTGCAGTGGCTCATGCCTGTAATCCCAGCACTTGGGAGGCTGAGGCGGGTGGATTGCCTGAGCTCACAGATTCCAGATTCGAGACCAGCCTGAGCCAGAGTGAGACTCCATCTCAAAAACCTAGCCTGCATTGCGGCAGGCACCTGTAGTCCCAGCTACTTGGGAAGCTGAAGCAAGAGAATCGCTTAAGCCCAAGAGTTTGAGATTGCTATGAGCTATGACCCAACAGCACTCTACTGAGGGTGACAAAGTGAGACTTTGTCTCAAAAAAAAAAAAAGAAAAGAAAAAGTCGGTTCATGTCCATTTCCCACTTTTTTAAAAATTAACAGTTTTATTTAGTAATGAGAATATTTATAATATGCCAGTAACTGTTTTTAAGCCAATGATAAAAAAAAAACTTAAAAGTCAATTTGAAATGCTGGTACATGGAAAACTGAGGTCAGGGTTACCCAGTTTTCTAAATTCCTGTAGGTATGTGAGTAAATATTTTGGAGTCCTCGTGGTACCAGGGAGGAACAAGTGATCTGATTGCAGAGACATGACTGGTCTTCTCTGTAGCTATGTCAGCAGCTGATAAAAACTGCTGAATTTCGGGCTGCTCTCTGCTCAGGTGGGAGTGCTCCCAGGAAGCTGTAGCTTTAGCTTGTCTCTCATCAAGTTTCTAATAGGTTTTTCATCTTGCCCTTGGCCAAGGCCACCTGCAGCCTCTACTATGTCACTATAGGCCAGGTGTCCTCAAACTTTTTAAACAGGGGGCCAATTCACTGTCCCTCAGACTGTTGGAGGGCTGGACTATAGTTTAAAAAAAAAAACAAAAAAAAAACTATGACCAAATTCCTATGCACACTGCACATATCTTATTTTGAAGTAAAAAAACAAAATGGGAACAAATACAATCACACCGCCTCATGTGGCCCACGGGCCGCAGTTTGAGGACCCCTTCTATAGGCATTTTGGCCCTCAGCATTTTGTTATTATTGATCATGGTAGAAAATACATAGCATTAAACTTATCATCTTAGCCATTTTTAAGTATACAGTTCAGTGGTGTTAAGTATATTTACACTGTTGTGCAACAGATCTCTAGAACTTTTTTATTTTCACAAAATTGAAACTGTATAGAGTTTAGAAATTTCAGAGATACAGTTGACATGAATTAAAAATCGAATGGTTGTGCTGGGTGAGAGAAAAGGAAGAGGAAGTTGATTGCTCGGTGGTCTCTCACCTCATTGATTTACGATAAAGTTAGGTTTGATTAACTATATGTGAGCTAAGCATCAGCAGAAGAAACTCAAAATGGTGATCAGATAATTACTTGTGTGAATATAAATTGCCTCACACCACCTGTCCTTCTCTCGACTGCAGACAGGTTGAATTTGGAGGTTCTGTTCACATGTTCATGGGAAGGTGTTCCCTAAGGGGGCAGCACTTGACCCTTCGTGTTGTTCTAAGAATACAGATTAATGAGTTATGAGACTAAAGTCAGAGGAGGAAATCAGAATATGGTTGTAAAGCAAGGGAAAATAAGTCAGCTTTACGGAACCAAACCACCTTCAAATAATCAAAGAACTGAAATGTTAATTCAGACTTCAAGTAAGAGATAAGAGTTTCATCATTTTGAACAGTTCTTCTCACCAACTCTGTAACATGCAAGC
The DNA here is from genome assembly GCA_963574355.1 of Loris lydekkerianus. Lineage (NCBI taxonomy): Eukaryota > Metazoa > Chordata > Mammalia > Primates > Lorisidae > Loris > Loris lydekkerianus. The sequence goes on from CAUYPK010103927.1 coordinate 10,995, forward strand.
TATATTCTGCTACCAAATATGGCGTAAATGATCCACCCAGTATTCCTCTCGTAGCACTGAGCACTTAATGTTTTTTCATAAGAAAACATTCTTATTCTATTGATTTCTTTTTTCCAAATCATCCATGATCAGCTCAAACAATTGAGTAAAAGAGAAAAGCACAGAAGTCCATTTTTACCTTGCTTCATCTTACTGATTATGAACAACACCCACTTTTCTCCTTTAATGCCTTAAGATTCATAATAGAGAAAAAATGAAAATATCTATGCAAATACATACACACACAGGTTTAGTAAGCACAACCTATTTGTGAACCATTTTAAATTAGTGTTAACAGTTGTAGGGTAGTTTAGGAGTAAAAATTCTGTGGCTTTATTCAGTTGTGCTCTATATAAGACTGAAAATGTGGTAGTTCCTTTATAAGTTCATTTCGCACCTTAGTTCATCTTGGTCATATTTAGTACATTATTTCAATAAAGAATAATCTCAACAATTTAGAGATTAGAAACTTCTCATTGTTTATTGATAAACAGTTATTGTAAACATTGCTTAATCTAAAAAACGTAGGTCACTGAAATCAACCCTAAGCTTGATCCACATACAACTTCAAGCAATAAAAAAAATCATATTACCAAGCTTGAAAAACCAGCCTCAGTATATACTTAAGAATTATCATTACCATAATATGAGCTGGTAACAGTTAACCAACTTTACCTCAGGTGCATTTATTTCAACATAAAGACAGCCCATCAGCTCAGTAAAAATGAGTGATAGAAAGTGGTAAATTTAAGTTTCATTTTAGAAGTAAAGATGTGAAAGCTCAGATCAGACGTGGAATTATATCGTGATGATTCTTGTAGACTCTGGAAAGAAAGACAGAGAAATGGACCTTTATCACCAGAAGAGGTTTGAAGTTCATTTTTATTACCTAGAAATAATTACATGGGGGCTTGTACAGGCAGAATTTCTGCATTAATACTGTGCTCATGAGTAACAAGTATCAGCACAGCCCTAACATTTCTCATTTGTCACTGCACTGCTTTCATGGGGGTAGAGCAGCTAATGAAAAGTCCAAAGCTCTGTAGTCAGAACAGACAACATTTAGTTTTCCAGACAGCCATATAGAAGTCATTCGATCTTGGGAAAACTGCCCTGAAATGCCTTTGGTTTCCTCATCTCTACGTGAGATCCACAGATGAGCTGATTGCTGTAAGGATCAACAAGGTTGTGTATGAAAGTGCCAAGTGCTGTGCCTGCACATGGTAAGCGCTCAACAAATGCATGAGTTCTTTCTGAGAAAGGAGTGCCTATAAAATGAATGCAGGATAATAGATCTTGGTTGGCTGTGACAATAAAGAAATAATATTACATATCAGACAAACTATTTCATGAAGTCAGGTCTACATTATGCAAGCCATAAATTAATTGACAAATGGTAGGAATAACCCCGAGTGTATTCCTTCTTTTCCTGTGCATCTCTGCTAACACGTGTTAAGTTTTTATTAGAAAAACAAATGTCTCCAAATCCCATGCCTTTGAACATTCTATCCCCAAGGATATATATACCTCTTCTATTTAGACTTGAGATTTAGGTAAATAATTGAGGTAAAAATCCAGGTATTTTGTAATTATTAATAATGTCCCAGCTTGATTAGCATTAGAAAAACAATTATTTCTGAAAACTGGAAAATGTGTGATATTACATGCCTTTGAAATGCACATAGATAGATAACCCACACCAAAAATGTGCTAAAGTCAGTGTTTACATAAGCTGCCATTCAACTTCTCCTCTTTCCTCAAGATTAACCTTTAAAGAGGTGAATGGTATTAGCTATTTTCCCTTTCAGTCTTTCAGGCAACCTTATCAACCCTTTATAAGAAAGTGCTGGAGTTGGTGGATCTCCAGTAGGCAATCCCTCTGTATAACTCTCTCCTTTTATGTTTCCTGTTGAAAGTCAGTGCTTGTAAATGGTGTTATTAAAATGGTGTATTTTTAATGAGGCTTCGCTATTTCATATTCTAAGGGCTCCTTCGTGGGATCCTGAGAGGCACATTACACAGTGCTCATTACAAGGCAGGGTAGAAATCTGCTCCTCATTACGGGGGCCAAGCAGGAGTGTGCAGTGCTTTGCGAGGGCTATGGGCAAAATTCCTTCCAAGAGCCTAACACAGTGTTTGTGGAGTGGAAGCAAACTATGTCCCTGATAGATGCCAGCAAACTCAGGGGGAGGACAGTCGACATCAGATGTGGCGTTGGCACTTCAGCAGAATGAGCAACCACCCTTCATGCCACTTCGCACTAGAGCTGGTGACAGTGCCATGTGCTAAGACAGAGTGTGAGGCTAAATATGATTGAGTCATTTATGCAGAGAAGGCCCCCAGAAACCTGATACAGTCATACTGCTTTATGAGTTACTGAAGTTTCCAGATGTCACTTTAGTATGTATATAAACAACATATGCAGTCCAGATTCGGGTAATCAGTTAGCGTATCTTGGTTCAGCACTGTAGATGCTCATCTCCCTCCTCCCTGTCTTACTAGGATTAGCAGAGCAGGCAGTGGGAGCAGTCCGGACCACCTTCCTGACAGCCTCACGGCCATCTCGTAGATGTGTCATAAACACATAGACAATGTAAAGACGGAGGCTTACAGAAAACTGTAGCTTTCCTTCTGTTCCTTGCCTGTTAAGAAAATGAAGGACCGCATTGAACCGCGTGGCCTTTTGAATTACATACTCTTGTGTACAACCTGGTGATTATTTTGTTCGTATAATCATTCCCGTAGTGCTTTTCTGATGGTGCCTTTGTCTTACTGTGATAAAGTATAAAACTGTATGCACTAATTGCATAGAGTCACCCCAATGGGTGGTGCAGTTTGCCATTTTTGCAACTTCAGAAGAATGAAGAGTGCAAATCAAGCTGCCAAACCCAAGTGAGCAAAGTAAGGCTAACAAAATAAAACAGGAATTAGCTGAAAATGAGCACAAATAAACCTTTCTTTTCTTGTGGGTCCTGGCGTGCGCCCTAACTTTGCTTGCAAAAACCAGTGACAGGACACTGGTCATACGCCCTCTTTTTCCTGGTAGTATATTAGTGACTGGGACTTCTGTGAGTATCAGAAATCACATGTCCGGGCAGTGCAGTCTGGTGTGTCCAGTCTGTGCTGTAAGCAAACACAAGCTTTCTTTCTTGAGGGTGCTAATAGAAATATCATATGACCACATAGGAAATTTTAGATTTTCTAGTAGATGTATTCAAAAAAAAAAGAAAGAAAGAAAGAAAGAAAGAAAGAAAGAAAGAAAAATTAATGTTAGTAAAATAATAATTATATAACCCAATATAGCTGAAATATAGTTTCAACATATATTCAGTATTAAAACATTAATGAGATATTTTGCCTTCTTTTATGGACTAAGTTCTTGAAATATAAGTTGTATTTTATGCTTACACTACTTCTCAGTTTAACATGGTTGAAGGTCCAAATGTGGATAAGTAGTCTTATCCACATTTGCCATTTGAAGTTGTTTTCTTCTTCTGGAATGCCATCTTTCTCATTCACTCCTATCTTACCCACTGCTCTGTTTGAAACTTTCTGTGTTGTTTAATTTTGTTTAGATCTGTGCTGTCAAAGATGGTAGCCTGATCTGTATGGGACCACTCAGAACATAAAATATTGCCAGTGTGACTGAGGAATTCTTAATTTGATTTTAATTTTCATGAATTTAAACTGAAAACTACTACTGGACTCAGTTATTAAGAAACTTTTAAGTAGATTTGAAATACATGGGTAAGGTGAATCAGTTCTTGAACTATAAATTTTATGAAAGCCAAATTCAAATCAAGTCTTTCTAATAAAAATTTAGCACCTAAATTGAGATTATGCAATTTATGAATAAAATATACACTGGATTTTAGACTTTAAAGGAAAAATATGTAAAATACATCATCAATAAATTGTAAGGTTGACTATATGCTGCAATAGCAATGTTTGGATATATTGGACTACATAAAAGAAGTTATTAAAATTAATTGCACTTGTTTCATTTTATACGTGTTAAGTGATGACTTGAAAATTTTAAATTACATGTGTGGTTTGTTTATATTTGTGTTGTACAGTGCTGGCTTAGGTCCTTATATTTACCTAAGCATTGGGAATGTCTCAAACACTGGATTTGAAGAGAAATGGCCAAGAGTAGAGTGTATTCCCAACACCTCTAAATCATGACAGATGTACAAGTAGCCTCTTGAAAATGTCCAAGGGTATAATGAAGAGCATCACAACTAAACATTAGCCATTATAAGAGCCAGCCTACCTTTCCAGATACTTATCTATGAAATGTTTTTTCCATTTTTGTTTTGGAGTTGTTGTTTTTAATGTTCACACTTACAAGTGAATTAATAATTCTTAGCAATGCTATCTGACCTGAAATGTGGTAGTAAGCCTACAATTTATAAAGTGTTTTGAAACTGATACTTTAAAAAGAAGCTCTTTTTAGAACACAAGTCATTTTATTTAGATTTTGTGGACAGAAGGAAAGAGCATAGACTTAATTGCTTATTGAATTTGCTTTTCTAAATATCTCACCATTCAGTCGAGCTACTCATCTATGATATGTGATAATTTCATACATCGCAGATATCTAAATGTTATTTTGGAAGTCAAAATGTTTTTAAATCATAAAAGGGGTATTCATCCACCATGTTAACAGGCTACCAGCACACCAGAGGCTAAGTTAAACTGTGTCTGGGTTACTTGAGGGCCTCTCATGTTTCTGTGAAAGCGTCTATTCACTGCATTGGATCTGTCTTTCGTCAGAATGAATTTGTCAGCCTTTTCTTAAGATAATTGAAAAGAATTTTCCAAATGTACTATTGATATTCCATTGCTAACTCAACTTATAATCTTCTCCCTTAGATAGAAGCTGATCAATCAAAAAAATTTTTCTTAAGTACCTTCTAGGGGCTAATTGTGGTTGGCAGTATAATCCCATTTTCTTGAAATAAATGAAATTTATGAAAATCACCCAAATAAACTTATGTAACAGCTTTGGACATTGGAACAAAAAAAGTAATATTAGTAAAATAAATAATACTATTCAGAAGTCCATATATCATCAGGAGATCATAAATAATCTTATCATATTCCAGTTTTTAGGAGTTACTAATAAGGTTTGAAAGGAGAGGAGATCAAATTTTTAGAGGATAAGTATAAAATATTTAATATATAGAATATTTTAAAATACCTAATACCTAAATTCAAATAAAGTATCAACAAAGCATAGAAATAAGAAGACCCAGATTCTAGATCTGCCTTACCAGTGATCAGTGGCATGATGTGGGGATATGTTAGTAAGTTTTCAGAGCCTTGATAATAACGTGTAAAATGAACATTAACAGACAATTTGGATCCCACAGGGGAGCAAAAATAATAACAATTTTTAAAAATCCCTGCCGTGCTTTATCTCTAGAGTCTTTGTGAGGATGATGCAAGGCAGGTTTGGGAAGGGTTTTTGTGAACTTCAAATGACTAGTTGAATGCAAGACATTATTATAAATCTAACTTCATAAATTCCTTTGAAGGCTTATAATGTCCCTCTGCTTTCCTCAGCTGTCATTAGAACTGATGTCATTGCCAATTATACTTGGGTGCAAATAGAAAAGTTTCAGTGACGTGAACTCTGTCACAAGGAAAATTTATTGTCATTTTAAAATAACAGCCTCCATGCTTCATTCTGATGTTTAATGTCACAAAAAATCAGCTTACCAATTAAAACAGAGATAAAACATAAAGTTAGGTTCGACTGGACTTAATCAGACCTCTGAGGAATGTAATAAGGACCGACTGCCTTTGAAAGTTATTTTGCACTTAGGCTTGCAGCATGCAATTTGTTGTTGGCAAAATTCTTACCTATAATGCTTATTACATTTTACAATGAACTACATGACTAGGCAAGTATAATACTTGATTTTTTTATTCAAGTAGAAAATTTTGGAATATGGACAGTTTCTCCAAACATAGAAACATCCATGAAAGAGATTGCGATTTTAATTATGTTGTCTTCAGTATTGTGGGATGCCCCAGAATTTTAAGATGAAATGAAGCAGTGACTCATCTGTTATACTAAAATCTTGGAGGAAATATAATTTGTAAGTTTATTAGTGTTTTTGACATCATGCATATTTTATTAATATAAAGTAATGCTTATCTTGACTTCACTTCCTAAAAGCTCACAAACTTGGACCTTTCTCATTAGAAAATTAGTTGATTCCAGGCCCTTTATAAGAAGGGCAGCGCTTTTGCTTCAGGATACTGCATGGAACAAAATCAAATTTCTCTTCAAATGGAAGAGGAAAAAACATATTATAGCTCATACTTTGGATGAAAAAATTATTTCTCAGGAAATTTTTTAGAGTGGAGAACTCCTGGTGTAAGAATGGAGATCACTTAGTATATGGCAGCTAAACCTCAGATAACAAGAAAAATATTGCCAAGTAGATGAGTGCCTGAGTTCTGATCTCTAGAAACATCAGTTATCCCGGACAACCTGCTATTTACTTACCTTTTATGTTGTTTAGTCTCAGTAAGTTTTCACCTGCATTGATATTTAGGGCATTATCCTAAATATTAGGATATTTAGGGCAGAGTTTATTTGAACTCTGTATATTGGAAATGTATCTGTTTGGTAAAAAGAGGAAAAAAAGATCAATTGACATTTCAGCACATGTCTGAGTATTAAAAAGAACACTTGTAGATAGGTCTGAGCTATTAGAAAAAGCATGATGAAATAAAATCTTGAAATGGCATTATAAAATAAAATTTTCAACAAGATATGATTGTAAGAGTAAAATGGGGTACTCTGTTAGAAAAAAATTACAAATAACGATAGTTATATTGTTTTGTTTGGTTTGTAACATACTTTGCTTGGTAAAGACGTTAACAGTGCTCAGAAAAATACATAAAACATGACAAATAAGACAAATCATTGAGAAAGTTAGTGGGGCGGCGCCATCATCACACTAATCATCAGGAATCAGTCGTGATGCCCAAGTGTTTTTTTTTTTTTTTTTTTTTTTTTTCAGTTTGTACTCACTGCCAGACAATGCTGTAAACACTTTTTATGCAGAAACTCATTTAATCCTCACAATAACTTTATTTGCTTTTTGGAATATAAAAGTATATGTTTAGGGCAGCACCTGTGGCTCAACGGAGTAGGACACTGGCCCCATATGCCGGAGGTGGCAGGTTCAAACCCAGCCCCAGCCAAAAACTCTAAAAAAAAAAAAAAAAAAAAGGATATGTTTATTTTATATTAAAGGGAAAAGAGTGGAGGAAAAGATGAGAATGACAGAAATGAGAGCAGAGATCAGGGAGTAAGAGAAGGGAAGATGCCGGGGAGAGGAAAAGAGGCGGAGAACGGGGTGGCATTCCACCTCACAATACCTTTCAGGGGTGGCGAACACACGGCTAGAGCCGCATGCGGCTCCCGGCCAAAATGAATGCGGCTCTTTGCCTCTTATCATTATTTTGTATACTGTGTCTCTTTGCCAAGTTTGGATTTTGTTATGCTTCTTCTGAGGAGGGACCTCTGAGGAGAGATCTCTGAGCACGTAGTCGAACTTGTTCGCCACCCCTGCTTAGATAGTGGAAACAGCGTACAGAGGAAGAAAAGGAATTAAGGTATGTGTCCCAAGTCACAGAGTTAAAAAGGCAGAACCCATGTTGGAAATCGACCACCTCACCTTTTAGGCTGAGTCTGATCACTGAGTTCCCTGCCTTCTCTGTAAAACCAGCAGGTGTAATCACACACACATTTTACAAGGTGCCACACATTTGGTTTTCAGACTTTCAGCAGCTTAAAAAAAAAAAAAATCTGCAAACACAATCACAGTGTCAGTAGGATAAAAATGCCAGTCATCTGGGCGGGGGGCGGGAGTGGAATACTTGATAGATATATTTGGAACTGCCTCCCTATTTTACATTTTGAATCAGACTGTGTTTCAGATTGTGTCCTGATATTGATCATGGGATATAGCTCTTGGAAGTATCCGCACCTCTGGGCATCAGCATTTTAGTACAATTTTGAGTATTGAAAGGACACTTTGAGATAGGGCTGAACACTTTTAGGAAGGTCTCCTCTTTGGGGTCTACAACAGAATGATGCGGCTCCTGCAGATGTTAGTGAAATTAGGTGTCTGCCTCAGGAAAGCACAGCTGTCTTTTGCCAAGTCAGCCACCACCAAACCTTTCAACCTCCAGACCTTGGGTATTCTGGGCATACAGGGCAGAAAGTGCTCTAGAAAGTTTCATGTTCTGGGTACCAGTGGTAGCAGAGAGTTAGACCAGCAATGACTGGGATGGGTCATTGTGAACACGCAGTCAGGTAGCAAATCTTAATATGCTAGTAAATACAAACATGCCACTTTGTCACCACAACACTTATCTGAAGAGTTTGCCCAGCCTGGTTCAAATGCTGGATTTCAGCAGTTTCCCCAGAAGAGTGAGATTCAGCATCTGTGTATGGCAAGCCAGTCAACTCCAGCCCCAGGCTGACTCAGCCTATGAAGGAGAAGTGATCTGGTCTGAATTTGCCTCTGCAAGAGAAGTCTCAGGGGAGCTTTCCGTAAGTGTCAAGGGGGGCTGTGGCTGTTATTCCACCAGAGAGGAAAAGCAATATCTTCCTGAAGGTCTCAGAGTATGTTTTGTAGCTAAACGATGAACAACCTTGGCATTGTTTCAGAAGGGGCATTATATCAAATAACTTCTTTTCCTCTCTCTGTGTCAACTGAGAACAAGGAAAAGCAAAGCCTCCTTTATATAGTGCAAATTAATCACTATCAAAACACAGCTGCTGGTTTAATTTGGATACTAATTTACTTATAGTTTGATTTTACCACTTAAAATGAAGTATTGTCACCGAGGCAACAATGCGAAAGTATGTTGTTGTAAGCGACCTTTGAATCATAAAAGCTCCACTTGTTTTGCCAAATAATTAATCTGATGTCCAATGAGTCTCCCACTGCCCAAAGACCTCTGTGATCTTCACATGCGACATTTTGTGTTTGCAGATACTTGATTTAGTGCACTGCTGTCGGTCCCGGCTCTGCTCGGCTGCACTAACAAATGATAAGCACAGCCGAGCAGGACCAGTGAGATTTGTGTGTTTGGTCTGTGTCATGGGAAGCCTGTGGTGCCAGCTGCCCGCCAGAATCTCACCCTAACAACTCAAATACAGTGGGCAATAATCAGTTCATTAAAAAATTAAGCAGCTAAGAAGAACCATTATGGTGATTGAAAACACTTGCTGGTGCAAGTATTTCCCTGGCCCAGCCTACAGCTGGCAGAGGTGTAGGGGAGCTAGAATTTCTCTGTGTGTAACTCCAAGGGGTGACATTTACCTGAACTGCGGTGTGAACAGCGCCCTCTATGGGTTGTGAAATATGGTATCCCTGGGTTTTGTATAGTCCGCAATTTTTTTCCCCGTTTCACAGTATCCTATTATTATTTAACACGTTTGTAGCTGTGCTTGACTTAAGAATTTGTTTTTTCTTCTTAATCTTACTATCCCAAAGGCCTAGAGAATCTATAGCAAAGAAGAAGTATTTATTTAATTTGTTCGTTGAATTAAATAAAGCGTAAATATATTTTCTCAATCCAAAGATTTCAGCTTTTGCGCTTAAACAAGTGAGAACTTTACAAAAATACTCTTTGTATTGGTATGTCCACTCAGTGCTAACATTGTAATAGATTTTCTGGATGCAAATGAAAGAAGACTAAATCAAGCAGGCTAAGTCAAAAGAAAGAAATGAAGTTTTCGATTGTGTAATGGAAATCCGGGAATGAGACCCATCTGGCTTCAGTCACGGTCAGATGCCTGGACCTCAGTGGTGACCGGCCGTATTCTTCCCATGTCTCTTCAGCTCTGCCTTCCTCTGTTGCTGTTCATGCCAGCTTGCTCTTTCCGTTTCAAATCAAGATGGCCACAATAGCATCACACCCTGACCCAGTCCTTCCAGCAATCATTTTATTTCCATTACAACAAAATCGTAGACTTCATTTTAATTACACTGCCTTGGGTCATGTGCTCATCCTGAACCAATAATTGTGGTCAGAGCCTGGAATGCTGTGATGGGCTGGAGGGGAAGTGAGTGGGAAACTGAACCACATGGCCTGAGAGTGTGGGAGAGTTTTCGGTTACAAAACAAGAAGAAATAGATTCTGGGAAAAGAAAAACATGTGTCAACTACATCATCCCTCATTTAGCAGGGGGTGGAACTAAGACTCCAAGAAGGTATGTGTCTTGACAAGGTGTGTCTTCTGACTCTGAGTCCAGTATTTTTTAACATCATCTTTTATTCATTCCTAGGCATTTCTAGGTTTGTAGGTAACTAGCAATGAGGATATTTATTTTAGATTTATAGCAAAGTGCTCTGAGGACACTGAAGTGTGAGAATCGGAGAATAGGTAAATTGATAATGAGAATCATGAGAATATTTTTTGCATCTTTAGCCGGGAAGATTCAGCTCCATCTCCTAATTTATAAAAAAGGCACCTTGAGTTTTCTGATAGATCATCAGAGGGGAAGCTTTTCCTGAAATGCTGGCATTTTTCCAAAAATGCTGTTTTGACTTCCTCAAAAACAGTCAAATGCTTGCTTCTGTGCACTCCGGATTATTGACAATTATTGATTATTGTTTGTTTTGATTTTGATGTGATTCTGGTTTCGGTAAGAGTACAGTGGCACTTTGGCCAGAAGGACTGTGTGTTTCAGAAAGCCATAGGCATTTGATCTACCAGCAGGAGATCTGCCTAGGAGACATTTTCATAAATGCTGCATGATTCTGCGTCCGCATCCACAGTTCGGCACACCCTTGAAGACCACATTTTAGTTTAACTTTGTCTTATTTACTTTTCAATTCATTTTATGCGACAGTGGCAGTCTACCTTGAAAGTACAAAAAGGATAATGATTTCACAAGAACTTGAATTGACCCCATGCAGAGGAAGTGGGAGTTAGGGGCCCTGCCCTAAAATCAACCTGCTTCTTTAAGTAGATTTGAAGAAAAACAGAGCATGAAAACAACAAATCAGTAGTCCCTGCAGGAGGAATCACGTAACCAAATCCCATAGTTTATCACATCTTCATGAAACCTTGAAATAGCTCAATGAATTTATATTGTTTCTGAAAGACATGTGAGCTGTGCTGACTTACCCTGCCCCACTGTAACCCTGAAATCAATCCACTGCTCTCTCAAACTTTGGGAAAATAATCTGCTACGAATGTCAGTGAACTAGCTGCATTCCCAGAATGTGTTTTCACTCCCCAGATTTACTGAAGTGGAAGGCAGAAAGGAAACGCCTTCTTGAAAATAACCACATGTGCTCAAAGTCTTATATTTTCTAGACCCAAATGCATTTCTGATAAAATGCTGCCTCCTTAACATAAGAAAACCTTGTTATCCTGTTCTTCTTCCGCAAACCATTTGCCTCCTTTAAATTTGCAAAGATGGTCGATTCTTGTTTCCTTTTTTGGACATTTGATAAAAGAGAGGCCTTGGAGAAAGGAAGTGGATACTGCTCAGAGAAATCTACCTCCTGTAACACAGGAAGCCGCAGCTGGACCCTTGGTGCCCCTGCTTTAACACCAATCACCCTCCTCTGATTCAGTTTACATTAGCTCCTAATCATTGTTTCATGTTATAGATATTCTGAAGAAGCAGAGTATAGGTAGATAAAATCCAAGTTAACATTTCTGGCTCATAAATAACAGTAAAAGGTGGTAGTTAAATACTGCAGTTGAATTGTACGCCTTGACTTGGAATCTTTTCCTGCTATTCCTTTTGCAAATTTTCTGTTTATTTATTTGACAATAATTTTAACGGTTCTCATTCCTGCCTATGGAGCCGTTAGCAATTTTCCAATTGGTCATACTGTTCTGTGCTGCTTATATTTCATTGTTCATCTTCTTATTCTGGATAATGACTTGCTAAGTCTTTTTTTTTTTAACTTACAGATTAGCTTTTGCAGGTAACTTTAAGCATATACATATAGTGATTGAATAAATTAGCAAGTAATGCAAATGAAATAATAATAAGAACATAATCATTGGGATCGCTGAAGAGGCTAGTAAATACACTATTATAATCTTATGTTTCAAAAAGTTAGCATCTGTTTCCCATTTTGAATTATAATAAAGAGATGTCCGGTCCCTCCATGAGAAACTCCACAGAGCTGATTATTCATCAGGTGATTCTCTAAGTCTGTCTTTTGAGTGTCATCGAAGGAAATTTATACTACTCACTATGTAAATCTCAGGCAAGTTCATTCACTTCTCTGTGCCTGGTTTTTCAACTTTAAAATTGAAATAATGACATTACCTATGTCCTAGTGTGAGAGTAAAATGAGGGAAAATATGTAAAGTCTTAGTGGGATGCCTCACCTTTTGTAAATGCTTTCTAACTGTTTGTCACTTTTTATATGTACAATTATTATCAGTCAATTATAAAAGGAAAAAAAAACCTGATATAATAATGTTTCCATACTTACAATTTACAGTGATCAGATTGGTTAATTAGCATAATAACATCTCAAACTTTTATTATTTCTTTGTGTTGAGAACACTCAACACGAGAAAACCTTGTTATCCTGTACTCAATAACACTTCTAATTATTTGAAATTGCATAAATATAATTGTTAATGGTAGTCATCCTACAGTGGTATAGAATACTTAGAATTTACTCCTCCTATCTAGCCATAATTTTCTGTTCTTTCAGTGCTGTTGCTAATTATAATATTGTGAGAGAATTTTCTTCATACATAAGTTTTCACTTTGGGGGAGGCAGCCATGCATAAAACAGTCAGGCTTACAAAACCAGCAGCACCTGGATTCCGTTCCTAGTTCTTCCATTAAACAGATGAATAGGCCAAGCATAGTGCCTCAAACCTGATCTTAGTGCTTGGGAGGCCGAAGTAGGAGGATTACTTGAGGCCAGAAGTTCAAGACCAGCTCAAGCAACATAGCAAGGTACCATTTCTCTCTTGAACAAACAAACAAACAAACAAACAGAGTAAATACTCAAACTTTCAAAACCCAAGTTTTCATCTACGAAAAGCACAGAGAGTTTTAAACAGTTGTATCCTGGGCAGCACTTGTGGCTCCGTGAGTAGGGCGCCAGCCCCATATACCAAGGTAGAGGCAGGAGAATCGCCTAAGCCCAAGAGCTAGAGGTTGCTGTTAGCTGTAATGCCATGGCACTCTACCAAGGGTGACAAAGTGAGACTCTGTCTTTAAATAATAAAATAAAATTTAAAAAGTTGTATCCCATAAAGTAGCTGAAAAATAAGAAGACAAAATTATTAAATAATCTAGGAAAAAAATGGCTTCATAAAGAAAACTTCCCTTACTTTTTTTAGAAACAATATGAGTAACAATTAACTGAGGAAGCACTTCTCTGGATATAAGCAAGTGATGGCAGAGCCCATCATTAAATTTTATTCCTTACTCCCTTTTTCCCACTAGAGCTAAACAACTTTGACCAGTGAAAGAAGTTCGATGCCTGATCTTTACATTTTTAATAAATAAAAAAAAAAATATTTTCAGCTTATTTGTTCAATTGTGGAAAATAGCTCTAAAGTAATTGGCTATTGGCAAGTGTTTTTTTATCTCAACAGAGAAAACATTTATGTAGGGCTCTATTCTCTGACTTAATTCCTTATTTCCCTCAACTTCCATTTTTGTCTTCTTATGAATGTATAATATTAGCTGCTTAATTCTAAGGTCCAATATGATTCCCAAAACAGACTTACTGGGGATGAGTTCAACTGTACTGGATGGTTAATCCTTTTCTGTTTTGGGTGTAGAATTAAATACAGACCTCAAATAAAACTACTTCCATACATAATATTAAATCTTAAAAGTTTAGCTGCCTTTAAGCAAGACTAGAGTCCTTGGAACTTTTTATTTATTTGTAGACTTCTAGGAAATAGCGATTTTATGCCTGTTGAATCATTTTTCTTATTTCAAAATTGTGTCTTTTTCTGTGGCATTAAAGTAGATTTAGGTCTTGCAAGATTTTTTTATCTTATAAAAATAGCTTAGCTCTTTCAACTTCATGTAAAAATGGCAGGCTGGGCTAAAGTGACAAAGAATGCCTTAAGGGGAACTTTGAATGAATAACTTTAAAGGAAACTATTTTCACCAAAGACTTGTCCAGATTTAATTAGTTATTGGGGTCAAAGGGAGGGAGAAAAGGCCAGAAGCCTGAAGGGATTGCAAGAGTAAAGTCTTAGGGCAAAGTGAGGCCTCACATGGAGAAGGAAGTGTAGCTGCTTGAAGGTTTAATAATTTTCGACCCAGTGTCAAGTATTGTGATTTCCAATGACAGAGGAGGTGAAAATGTGAACCATTAGCAATCCTGTGCTTTTCTAGAGGTAACTCCTATCCTCCCACCTTCTTTAGAATATTGGGTATATTATCTTTCAAAATAATAAATTTTGAAAGAGTATCATTTGTTCCACCCAAAAGAACAAAATGCAAGGGTATTGCTTCACAATCAACATTCTCGCTCAATGAGCAGAGTTAACTCTTTCCTTGCAAAGTCGTAAAATATGAATTATATCATAATCCATGCGGAAACTATGATTTTAAGAAGGAAATACATATGGATCCAGAATTCAACTATTTGACCTAAAGATAACAATGATGGTAATAAGTCTTGTGATACTTGTTTGTTTTTGTTATAAAACACATCTGCAGAAATTTTGGTGCCATGTAAATATTATCAAAGCCATAAAAGTGCAGTGTTATTTTCTTTCAAATATTGAATGATGTTAGCTCATACAAAATATAGTATAGTAGTTGGTACCTATTAGGTTTATGACAGCATTGACTTTTATAAGTGATAGATTAAGTGAGGCAGAGAATTTACTATAAAAATCAGTACCCAAGGTACAGAGCTACATACACAGTATGATCTTGTTTGTCTTTTTTCAAAAATACTGTGTATATATTCACACACATTTACACACACTTGCATTTTTAATTGTAGAATTTTAGCTACTAAAATATATTAATAATGTATTTGTTTAATAAAGAAAATATGATAGGATAAGAAACACAATAATGCATGGAGTAGGTCAAAATCAGAGCAAAGAAACTATAAGGTAAATTCAATGAGGGGATTGAGAAGTTGTCACAGAGCTTGCAAAGTCAGAAAATATACCACAGAGCTGTGGAATATTGGTACTGACTTGAGAGGTCTGGCCCTGCCACCTACTAGCTCAGCGATCTCAGAAGTCACTCAGACTAGTTGAGCTTCAGTTTCCTCTTCTTAGACAGTTGTACCTACTCTGAAATTCTATGAAAATATTAAATTATACAATAAATTATTTCTCTATAACCTCAAGAAATGCTCAGTCATGTTTCTGCATGCTGTAGTTTGTGACTGCCACTCAGCCAGTGAGACAGGTCACAAAGACATGAGACATTTCTCTGAGCATCTTTTTCCCAATTTTGTAAGCCAGGCCTCCTGCACACAGTCTTGATACACAGTTGTGTTGGAAGCACAAACTCTACAGTACTAGGGCATAGCCCCTTCTGGAAACTTTGCTGTTTATGGGAATGGTGGCTTCACAACTTGGATTTTTGTTTACACAATACATATCTATCTATTAACCCACTTACCACACTTAGAAAAAATAGTTAGTCATTGGGAAAGTGGCTAGAAACAACACAAATATTCTAACTCATTGTTCAGTGTTCTGTTCAGCTGCTCTTTGTGATGCTTCCAAAGCAGTACTTGAAAAGAAGCATGTTTTGGCAAGTGATATGGTAACTGAAGGTTGTATATATAGAGATTGCTCATGAGAAAGAAAATTTTTAAATTTTATTTATAAGTTTTATCCTAAATTGTAAAAGGAAGAGAACTAAGAGATAAAAACAATTGTGTATAGGAAAGAATAAGAAATTGTAACAAGGTGCTAAAGTAAAAGCTAACATCTCATTTATTTCAAAGTAAGAAAACAAAGAGTACTGTCTTTTATATTTAAAAAAATTGGGAAACACAGTTTGAGGAATTTCTATGTCTTTTCATTAAACTCAGCCAAGTTTGTCTTTTGTTTTTTATTTATCTTTGGTCCTGCTACATACCAAGCATGGATAGTCCTGCAGCCTCATAAAGGAGAAGCACATAAACTTGTTCAGGTGCTCTACATGTTGGGGGGACAGAAAAGATCAATTTGACATAGTACTATGTGATAAGTGCCATGGGGTAATGATGTGTGTGATGGGGTGTAAGCACAGGAAGAAGGAAAGAAACCCTTGCTGGAAGGGTACAGAATGAATTGTTGAAAGAGGTGGCATTTAAGGTGAACACTGAAGAATAGAAGTTCATCAGGTGTAAGAGAGAAGAACACTATAGGCAGAGGGATTAAAGGGGGTAGTACAGCTCAAGTGTGTTTAGGAAAATGAAAGAAGCTTGGCAAACACAATAACCATACAACAAAACACTGAGGCAAGTACAGTGGTTATCATATATGGAGATCTTATCTTGTGGTCATCCCTAAGCTGTATCATTCACATTACCTTATTTACTATAACCCACACATTGCCACCACATTGCTATAGCTATCCATTTTATTGACATGGAAAGTGAGAGTAGGTGAAATGTCAAGAGTCACATACATAATAAAGAGCAGGGTTGAGATTCAAATCTCAGTCTTCTGGGTCCCTTAGACCACTTTTGGAGCAATTACATAATTCATAGTTTATGAGAACGCAAAGTCTGTGTATTCTTTCTTAGATATAGACAGCTTTGCAATAACTTATTCAGAAAGTACATATTCAACTCCATGACTGTCATAAGCACAAAGTATACAAAGATTTATAAGAGCTAGCTAGTTAGTCATAATGTTAATACAGAAGGATTAGAAACATGTATAACCTTCTAACAAAGTTGAAAGAGGGGTGGAAGGAGAGGCAGGAGGTAGTTCTGAGTTGGCAGAGGTGAGGAGAGTCATAGAAAACTTTCTGGAAGAAATGATTTCTAAGCTGAGGTTCAGAGCATCAGCAGGATGTAAATAAAATAGGAGAGAAAGATTGTTAAAGACAGAGGTGTAGAAACTGTTTCTTGTGTACAGAGGATGGTATGGGGTGTGTATTTTTGGAATGTTGAGCCAAGGCTGGGGGTGGTGAGAGGTGAGGATGGGATTATAGGCAAGCCACAGATTGTGTGTGCCCTGTACACCATGTTGACAGGCTTGCATTTATCTTATAGGAAATGAGGAGCTATGGGATTTGAAGCAGAAGAGTGACTTAGATCTTGCCATTAGATGGGAAGCAAAGGACATCACTTAGGAAGCTTTGAAAATCTTCTGGTAAAAAATGATGACGTTGGAATCTAAACCACAGAGAAAGAGACAGATTCAGGAAGTATGTAGGTCATACAATGAGAAGGATTTGTTTATTTTTTTGTTGTTGGAAGTGAAGAAGAGGAAAGAGCCAAAGACAATTCTTAGATTTCTTCCTTGGGGCAAGTCTATGATTTTTAAGTTTTCTATGCTCATGACCCTCGTTATGGATTTACAGATAATCTGTGCTTTTCATGTGTGTTCACCACCTCACAGTCTATCCATGTAACAAAATTACAACTATACCCCATAAAATTAGACAAATAAATTTCAAAAAATTAAAATACACTTTAATCTATATGGTTTTATCATTATAATTATTTTTAGTATCTTAAATTTAAGGAAGAATGTTGTGTCATATAAACCTAGTATTTTTTTTAAAAAAACACTAACTCAAGTATCCTTATATTCAACATATTTCTATTTTCTTTTCACAGTTTGCAACATTATACATTTAATTCTTGTTCTTACTTTTGTCTACTTCACCACTCTGGTATCTCATATCAGTTTTCCTTACTCATGAGTTCTGAATTTTTAGGAAAAACATTTTTTATGTGAAACCAAAGTGGCATGTTGTTGAAATTTTGTGAAGCTGAGTTATGGGTCCTTGACATTCTTTGTTCTATCATTTTGCATATACTTAAAATTTTTCATTATCTTTAAAATTTTATTCAATTTTTTTGACATAGATACAGACAGATAACATTCAGATCATTCAAGTTATCATAATACATAATCTATCCATGTAGATTTTTTTCATAGTTCTTGAAGTAAGTCATCACTTTTAGGTGTGTTCACTTCAACTGAGAAAAAAGTTTTTGAGTCTGCTTTTTGCATGAGAGAGCTGACCACTGTAAAAGTAACTGGGGCTCTCAAATTGCATTAAAGGATTTTTACAGTAGAACAGCAAGGAATGATTTTATCTGGGAAGATTAAGAATAGATTTTTGAATGGACTTGAAATAGCCATTGAAGAGTCAATAGGGAATAAGAGATTATGCACAGAGTAAATACATAGAAGTAGAAAGAATTTTAAAGGCTGCATTTATGGAATACAGAATCACCAACTTTGGCTTTGGTGGAGTATATGTTAAATAAACTAGAAATTAAGCAAACTTTTGGTCCTATGATGTGGAATGCTGAAAGTTTCTACCAAAAGCTATTATGAGTCCATATTCATTTGGTAACGTTTAATGTAGTGATATGGTGTAGGTGGAATTGAGAGAGTAAAGTCTCCAGAGCAAGGCAAATCAATATCAAAACTCTAGTATTAATAAAAAAAAAAAAAAAGATAAGAACTTCACCTTAAGTACTGGTGATGAAAAAGAGACTAGGAGTTAGTGATGAGTGAGGCAGTGCTGGCTTGTATACACTGTACTTGGCAATGGATTGGACCTGATGGGAGGACAGAGTCCTAAGCTTTCAGGTGATTTTATAGTAAGAAATAAGGAACTGAGTCAAAAGGAGGAGCTAGTTTTAAAGGGAAGATAAATTCATTTGATGTTGGGTATTGAACAAAATGGTAAAACATTCTGACCCCATAAAACTCCAGGTTTTATGGGAGGTAAAAGAAACAGCTAACTCAGTAAATAAGGCAATTTGAGATAATGGTAGATGATAAGAAGATATCAAATAGAGTGCAGTATTCTTGGAAAGAGAAATAGACTTGAGATAGAGTAGTCATGGATCTCCAGGATATCCAGGAGATGTCTTGAGCTGGAACCTAAATAGCAGTAAGGAAAGGAAATATCCTTCCTAGAGCAATGAATGTCCTGGGTGGGAATGAGTTTGGTGTGTTCAAAGACAGATGCATGTCTGTCTCCGGTCGGGAGGCTTGAAAATGAGACATAGAAACTGACAGTAATCAGATCAGGTGAGCCCTTAGCCTTGGTAAGGAGTCTGATTTCATTCATAGGCAATGCAATGGAAATTCAAGGGTTTTAAGAAGCAGGGCAGGAGCAGGCAGGGATCATGGAGTAGAAGTTTGTGTTTGTGACATGATCTGATAATGGAAGCCACTGTTGGGATGAGATGCCCCAGGGAGAGACTAAAAGAGAAACCTTGGTAAGTATCTGCCTGTTCTCAAACAGCAAAGAAGAAAGAGAAAGGTCTAAGAGGTAGCACAAGAAACAATATGGTGCTAATGTACAGTTCCTAAGAGAGGAGGAAGTTTCAAAAAGGAGGGAGTAGTGCAATGAATTCAAGTGTCAAGTGAGACCAAGTAGCTCCAGAGGCACTGTATTCAGAGGTATCATCTTATTTCCCACTCACATGTTTCAGATTCAACTTCAATTATTTAGTGAGGGACATTAAGATTTACATAGAAGAGATAATCTTTTAATGTGGGATACGCATACTTATACATAGGTCATTACTAAAGTTTTGTGTCAAACAGTGTTGATCCATTATTTCACTTCCAAGAAACACAGCTGGCAGCATCCTTTCTGATTCACCCAGGCAAGTTTTAACCAGCAAAGCTTATTGGTGTTGCTGGAGGGTTTCATTTATTAATGTCCGCAAAGACTTTATGTTTCCTGATTTTTTAGTATCTCAAAACTTTTGTTATGACTTTGTACATATTAAAGAAACAATTTTTAAATTTGCATATTTCTATTGTAACTTATACAAGGATTTCTTCCAAAGTCTCATGATTTTTATTAATATAATAATTCCTATACACTTCTATTTTATCCTTTAGAGCCTCTTTGGGAACAGCAATGTACATTGAAAGAAAAATATCCTGAAATCTCTGCCAAGCATTGGACTAGACATGGGTTGCAGAAACGAGTAAAATAACACTGCCCTCATCCTCTGAACGTGCTGTGTAGTTTAGAAGAACGTGAATGTGGAGGAGAGCTGTGGAGACTGGGGTGGGTGGCTCCAGGGAAGATCAGAGGATTGTGGAGGATTGTGTGAGAGTTGTGACAAAGGGCAGGGATGAAGTTGTGACAGCAGATGGGGAAAATCCAATGGTGTCAAATTGGCAGTGATTCAGTCAAACACTAATGTAGGTGTAGCTCTAGAAGAACTCAGCTCTGCTCTAAGGACTTCCAACTGACTGAATCACTGTACAGCCGTATTTTCTAGTATAATGTTCCTTTGTTAAGGTCACTAGTTGTGTACTTAATCACATCTACAAAATATCTTTAGGTTAATGTTTGATTGAACAACAATAGTTGAGAACTTGGGCTAGGCAGACACATAAAATTTACCATCACAGAGAGTTTTCCAGGCAAGAGACCAATGTGCGTCATGTGAATATATTATAATATGGACTTTAAAAATCTTCATGAGATTCTTTTTTACTTTTTTACATTTTTGTTTATTTTTATATTTTATTTCAGAATGTTAGAGGGTATACATGTTTTGTTTACATGCTTTCTTTTTGTACAGATAGGGTCAAAGTTATACACAGAAGTGTGCTTTTCCTCCAGATAATGTGCATTGTACCAGCAGGTGTGACTTTACTGAGTCCCTCCCCCCCCTCCCCCAGCTTGAATGTCATTGAGATTTACTTACAGGTGTGCACTTTGTTTAATTTTTCTAGTATTCTTCTGCATAATCATTTTTTATACTTCAAATTCTAAGGTAATAGTACAGGATTTGTACCTCTAACCATTAATAGAGGATAAGAAGATGGTAGCATTTTTCTTTAATCCCCTAGGTAAGGCATTCCATACATCAACAAACCTTTCTGACATCCTAATGATTAATACTTATTTACTTTAATGAGTAATGTTTATTTACTTTAAAGTGAAAATCAGGCACTAATGAATTATAAATTATTAACATGGATGGTAATTATATAACCAGAATAATAGACCAATTTCTATTATAAACTTCTATACATACACATTTTCTTTCTAATTCTATATAAAATGGCCAAAAACTTGCTTTATTGGCAAGTTTTGATAATGGATGTCCTTCTAGGTCAACACTAATGAATCTGCCTTTTTATTTTCATTGACCACTGTACTTTTTGTTGGGTATTTCAGAAATTGTATAATCATTCCTCATTTGTGGTCGGTTGTTCTCAGGATCATGCAAATAGGTAATTCCAGCTGCCTTTGTTGTAATGTAATCAATTTTTAAAATAAACAATACTGTAGTGAACATGTTGGAGTACATATATGTTTACATTTTGATGTCATTTTGTCTGCACTATGGATTCTAAGAAGCAAGATAGCCTAGTCGGAGGTGTGCAGGGATTTGATGTTTATTTACATCATCAAATTCTCTCTACTGATATATGCATTTATACTCTAGCCAATATATGCAAATACTCATTTCCTCAACTCCTCATCAATCAGTAAATTTATTTTAGCAATCTGATAAGCAAAAGTAAGTTTCATTTACAATAAAACATTATGTTATAGTTGTTAGTTATTGGAAGGGAAGGAATGTACTTTTGGAAATTTCTTCTAAGCGCACAGTATGGAGTGCAAGTCAGAGGTGGAGACAGCAGGCAGGAAAACACTCAGGAGGATTTTAGATTAGTAGAAGTCAGAGACCATGAAGGCTAATTCGGGGCAGAAGGAGGTGCCTATGTTTAGAGGTGCATGTCAGATAGCATGTTTACTTTATAGCACTATTAATAACACATGGGCATGATTTGACAAGTACTTCTTTAAAAGAAAAAAATAAATTATTTTTAAAGTTTCAAATGATTCAGTACTTCCAAATTGTGCAATACATTTACAGCGTTAGGTATTCAATGACAGGAATTTAAATGATGACTCCATTAATGTGTTGCTTGAAATGTAGACCATAGTCTTTGTCTTTCAAAGAATATTTTAATCAAAATATTAAAAATAAGCTAAAGTCTCATTCAAATAGTTAATTCCAGCTGCCTTTGTTGTAATATATCACGAATTATCTCTCTGATGGATGGGTAGCCAAATGTAGATAAAATTAGCTTTGCAGTCATTCATTTTAAATTGCTCTTGAATCATTTGGAAGTAAATTCCATTTCAGAAGAATATGCTTCAGGTCTCAGACAAAGAGATAATGGTCCTATATTTTATGATATAAGCAATAATAGTGTAAGTCTTATGATTCAGAAATGTAGAAACTTATGTATTAAGTTGATGAAAATTAAGGCTTGGAATATAGCAATAAAACCAGCAACCTAAAGCTTCCTAGATTGATGTTCAGAGCATAATATTTTCCTGTCAAGAATTAGCTGGAATGAAAGTCTATAAAAAATAATACATGGTGCAAAGCATTCTCTTTTTGGATATAAATGAAAAAAAAAAAAAAAAGCCTCCATGAAAGAACAGAAAAGACAACACTGAGATTTACTGATATGAAAATAAAAATGGCACTACTATTGGAATGTCATTAATGAGTAATAGTGGAAGTAGAAAATTAAGTCAAATGTTAGAGAAAGGTAAGAAGAAATAATAATGTTGCATCGAAATTTTTTAAAAACTTTAATAGTGAATTCAGGGTAAGGATCAAAAGATTTGCTTTGTGAATTTAAACAAACTGCATGTAAAAAACTTGTTCAACAATTTACTTAATCAACTCGTTGTGCCCAATTACCGTGAAAGCAGTCGGTATCAGCGCTGAGGTGTGCATTTGTACAAAATATGATAACTTTGATACCTGTGGCTCATTGACAGAAATAAGTTCACAGTCTGAAGTTGCTGTTCACAAATTAAGTTCCCCTTATCACCCAGCTATCATTCTTGTATACATTTATATTAAATAAAACAGTAAGAGGGCACACTCATTGATTATTTGCTGAAAAAATTATGTTGTTCTTTGATAGCTTCAAGTCCTACTGCATGACCTTAGTAGTAACAGAAAGTTTTTCTGCTTTTTCTTTTCTTTTTTGTAGTAAGTAATTGAATGTGTGGGAGAAACTCAACTAATTAAATAGCCTGCCAGCGTAAGGTAGACTCTCAAAGGTTCTTAACCCCCATGTATTATCTAGTGCCCTTAAAGTGTGGCAGGGATTTTGTTTGTTTTGGTCAGACCCATGAGGGGGCGTTGGAGTACTTTGAAAGTGAAGAACACGGATAAAATCACCCACCTTCACTTGCCCCACGTTATAAAACACATTGGCTAAGAGATTGGATTGGAGCCTGGGTTCCTCAGTCTGAAAAAAAAAAATCTTCTAGAAAATTGCCCAAAGAATCCTGCAAACACCAAATAAGTTCCAAAATGAATATCCACTCATAAAGATATAATTTCATTTTTCAGACTTCTCCTGAAGTGGACTGCTCAAACTGACATTTGTAGACAGGGCCAGCTTCGTGGGCATGTGACCTGTGCTGTCACACAGGACCAGGGCTTAATTTAACTTAACGTTCTGCTCTCACTATCTCAGAATTCTTAACAAATTTTTAAGCAGTGTCTGAATTTTTATTCCACACTGGGCCACACAAATTTTGTAGCCAGACCTATTTGTTGATATTACTATTATTATAACATCTTATAATTGTAAATGAACTTGAGGCACTATAAATACTAAAATACCTTGTGGATATTTTAGGAATGATCAAAGTTGCCATTAGTGTGATATTCATGGATTGATAAGATTTTGTTGAACCCCTGCAATGTGGTTGGCACTCTGCTAGATGTATGGGAGACTATAATAAAAACAATACAGTCCCTGCTTTCAAAGAGGGTTCATTTCTCATTACCTCATAAAGAGGTAAGCATTTATTGTATATATCCAATTTTCGGAAAATCGATACTAGTTGCATAAAACTGGCTGGCAAAGCTGAAAATTAGATTCTCCTGTGTATGTAAGAGTCAAAGCACAGTGCAGAACAGCTAAATGTTCACATAGAGTAAGTACTTTGGCAATGGATCATTTTTTCCTTATTGAATACATATAGATATAGTCATACTGGAAATTTACATAGCTAGAAGTTATTTTTAATTATTATTTTGCTTGGGGAGAATTAGCTTGCTTCTTTGATTTTCAAAACTTACTCAAGAAAAGAAAATGTTTTAGATAAAATTTAATTAAAAAACACTTTATAAAATACTACTCTATCAGGAATTAAGACATTTAGATGCTCCTTATTTTTGTCTAGATCCAGAATCAGTATTATCTTAGCATGATTAGCTTGATGGTGGGGCAGTCGTTATCTGGATCAACTTTCATGGTTGAGTATGGTACCCATGCTATTGGTTGTAAGTGAGGAAGGCAAAGATTTCACAGTATCCTGTGAGAACATTGATAATCAGCCCCTTTGCATTTTATCATAAATATCTCACTATAATTTAGGGTCATGAATTTTCTTTATTAATGTCATTCCCAACACCTGAATTGAGTATAGAAGCAAGACACCACATTGCCTAGTGGGTTTTCACCCAAGGCATGGACAATATTATATGAAATACTAATAAACTAATATGCTTAAGGCGTATCTCTAGACTAACTTTAGGAAACTTGCAGAAACGAGAATGATATGTAGGGGAGACACTGGATTTATCACATGGAGAAAACATTTCTAATGATAGAAATTACCCCTTCATGAGTTACATTTTAAGTGGTAACAATGACCTTGGAAAGTCAAGACTGTGAAGCTGCAAACCAAGACAGGTTTCTTTCTCTTTACTTTTTGTGATTGTCTTGTCTTAAACTCAAACTTAAGCAAACACAAAGTGAGTTTGTTCATATATTCTCTACACATACTACTAAATTACTCTTATTTTGTCCCTTCATCCTTTAACAGAGTGGGTTTTGGTGTGAAAATGTAGGCACGACATTCTCAGCTTCTGTTAGTGTTTTTAATAGTCTGCAATAAATAATCAGAAGAGATACATGCTTTGACAAGACAGGACAATCAATTTTTAGAGTCTTTTTGTGAAGTTTTTTATGTAGGATGTGAATGTAAAATGTTTTTGCTACTTTTTTTAAAAGAATAAGGTAACATTCAATCATCTGATATCCTGCCATCATTCCTTTTAAAGGAAAAAGTTTTATCCTAACACAATGGCAGAAAGAAAGGCTTTTGATAGGAGGTCAATTAAGTTTGCAAACTCATCCTAGAAAAAGTGCTACCTACTTCATCACTGAATCCTACTACAGTCACCAGATGGCCCAGAGGATGCTTCAAGGTGACCACACTGATGTTCATCAGTGAGGTTATGTCGCACTTTTTCTAGGATGAGTTCGTAAACTTAATTGCTCATCTTGTAGGATGACAGCTCTACTGGCCATTCCAGAAAAAGAATTCCAAAATTGCTTTTACGGGTGAACTAGGCCTGGTGTTGGTGCCTAGTTCCCCAAAGGGAGTACCTCAAAGGTGACTGTAGCGATATTCAGCCATGAGGTACGTAACATTTTTTTCTAGGACAATTTCACAAACCTAATTATCAGACCCCATATACTGCATATTTAAACAAATAAATAGTTATTATAATGCACACACATGTTTATGTGTATGAACGTACACTAATAGTAAAAAATATATACAGTTGACCATCTGCTTTCATGAATAATAATAATTGAAAACAACAGCTAACCTCCTATAGAATTTAAGCCTTATAGTTTTTGGAGCTTTATTGATTATCAGCACTGTCCATCATCACATCTACCAGTAAGTGCTTTAGAAAAAAGAAAGATTGGACAAGGCCTTCAAGACATCAGTTTCATGCTGATGGATTTGTCAATAGTTCAGTTCCTCGTGCCTTTGCTCTCTGAGCTATGTTTATTTGAGCAGTCTTGAGAGTACTTGCATATTGACTAAAGGAACAGAAATTGATGGAAACAGGTTATTCTTTAGTAAGCTGACAGTTTGAGTCCTTGATATTCAGCAATGGAAAAACTAGAAATGATGCCCTGCCAAAAGAAAGCAAATTAAGGTAGTAAAGTGAGAAAGAAAGCTAGCTACAGGAAACATCATTTACATCTCAGTGTCAGGAATTTACAATTGTGGAGCAGCTTTGAAAGCTAGTTTTGTGCAAGATGCAAGTAAAGTCAATTTTTACCGGGAAAAAAAAAAAAAAAGAGAGAGAGAGAGGCAGAGACCAGATGTCATTACTTTTAACAGCTATCCCATGACTTAGATAAAAAGTGTCCCAGGCCAGGTTTCTCAGTGGACAGATATCCACTTCACCAATGTCTATCTCCCCAAACAGAATAATTGAATAAATAATGGAATGAGTTCCAAGGTGACATCTGAGCTACCAGCTTTTACTAATACCACATCCTCTACCTGTTAAAGAATATATATATATATGTATTTTTTTAATAACTTGTAAAAATATTTGCTTTTCACCTCAGAGTTTTAACCTTGCATGTTAGCCTAGGGTACTTAACTAACTTAGGGACTTAACAATAGTTTTGTTCTCCTCTATCCTGCCTCGGAAGGGATATTCCATAATTACCAGGCGTAACTTACTAACAAACGGTATACGGGGAAGGCTCGTTTTACCTTGACTTTTATAAAACATAATGGTAGGTTTTATTCTAAAGAGCACTTCTATGATTTTTTTTTTTAATTTGGGATCATGTAGAACCTAAGTTAAAAATGTGCCTCAAGGTTCACAAACATCTCAAGTAGTTTTTAGGTTTTGTTTATCCAAGGCAAGGGAATTTCAGGATGGGAACAATATATTTGATAATTTTCAGGTCTATAAAAATGAGGCTATTGCTCTTTATGACAGCTATCAGTAATATTCTAAGGAGAATATATGCTACTAGTTACATAATGGCCTATGGTACTTGAGGTATCATTTCACAATAAAACTAAATAGCATTTATAGACTCTGCTGTCTACTCGGCCCTACTGTTGACTGCCTTGATGTTATCATCTATATTTCCATTATTCTGAGCTTGAATCTGAACTTAAAGATCCTTAATTCGTGTTTCTAGTATTCCTAGTCAGCTCTTTGCAAAGGATTTAAGGTTTAGTTCTAAGCCTATGCTTTTCGAAGAAAGTTTTCTAAGGAGTTTGCTTTTGCTTTAGTCTGCTCTCAAGTGTAACACTGTGAAGTGGGAAATGCAGTTAATATATTAGGAAGATCACGGTTTTTGATTGAGACAAACTTGGCTCCCAGTTTCAGTTCTGCTCACTACTGATGTGTTCATGTCAACTTATGCACCCTCCCTGACGCTGACTTCTGTTGTGTGTAAAAATGATAATAACTAGATCCTTAACTGAGCAGCAGGTCAGGAGATCTAACATACTTCCTGGCACACAGCACATAGCAGGCATTCACATCCCTCAATTAGTTCATTTACAAGTCATTATGTTTATATGAGTAGCAAGTAAAAGGCAAGTTGTTACAATATTTTGACTGTTTTTCACTCTATTCTTGTTTCATAGACGATGACTTTTTTCATGAACTCCCAGAAACATTTCCATCTGATCCACCTGAGCCTCTGCCACATTTCCTCATTGAGCCTGAAGAAGCTTACATTGTGAAGAATAAGCCTGTGAACCTGTATTGTAAAGCCAGCCCTGCCACTCAGATCTACTTCAAGTGCAATAGTGAATGGGTTCATCAGAAGGACCACATAGTAGACGAGAGGGTAGACGAAACCTCTGGTGAGTTTCCTGTTGCATTGGGATTGCAGTTCATGATCACTTACACAATGGGACTACCTGTTCCCATTGTCATACTATTATTTCAATCTGAAATAATAATAATCTGTTATTTCACAGTGGAGTTATTATCCTTTGGCAAAAAGTTTTGAGTAAGTTTGGTTAAGATTTGGTGATCTTGTTCCATGCATTGCAAAGTAAAATGCAATAAGTAAATCTTGACTTGATTCCTATGGGACTACATGAAGTTAAAATATAGTTTATGTTTAAGAAGACAAATAATGTGAATGAATAGACTGAAATAATGTCGGTGGCCTCCCAAAAGATGTCCTGGAGTTGTACTTGTGTAATAGTAAGATCCAGCTATCCTGATATCTGGGGAACACATTCAGCTAGGATAAATCCAACTTGTGTACATCACTGTCTAATGTTACTAGGGACATTGCTTTCTTAAATTCCTTTTAATGGAGTTTATAAATGTTGACGATTCAAAGCAACCTGTATCCCTAACTTACATCCTAACTGTCTAACTTTTCTCTAAAGGTGAATTGGGGGCGACTAAGAACAGTGAAGATAGTGTAGAATCCAGGAACAGGAGGAGCCATAAGTGCAGTAGCTTTCTGGTTGGGTTTTGGTCACAATGCCTTTGCCTCTGATATGACAAATTCCTGACTTTATTGTAAAGTCACATAAATGTCACCCTTAAGGATAAAACATTAGAGGTACATACAGGATGAAGTAGATTCTAATGACCTGGGAAGTATGGGTTAGCTATCAAGGGAACTTTCTTGATAGCAATCTTTTACTCCGCAATGAACAACTTAAGATAGTTATGGAATCTTCTAGAGTTCTTTTAAATTGGAAAGATAGATATATATCTTCCTGTGGTGGCTTAAGTGTTTTTGGTCTCCGGCAGGGAGAATAACCCTTCAAACTCTCAGTCCCTTCCAAATCTATGATTATATAATATTGACATATCTTTTAAGTATGAAGCTTTTATTGTTAAACGTGTCTGAGCTAAAGAGCAATAAATATGACAAAAATTGAAGCCTTTAAATAATTTTGTTATTCTTCATAGATATCACTCTTTGACAAAATGGATACACATTTTCAAAACCAATATTATAAGTAATTCATTTCTATACCCAAGTGTTGGATTAACCAGGGACAAATAGAGACTAGCAGTTGGGAGCAATCTACTTTCAATGTCCCTAACAACATCCAGACCATATTGATATGATGGGACATAAAGAAAAGGAATAGACAGTGAGAGGATGGAGAAAAGGCAACTTTTAAAAAAGTTACGTGGGACATATATTTTATAACAAAATGGTCTTAGAAAATCAGTAGCAACTCTACTGCTTGTCAATTTGTGAATTAATATGTTGAAGGAATTCAAGCTTATGACTGTAGAAATAACTGGATATCCGATTGTAGGGTAGCTTACTTCAGGGACTTGTCCCACCTCTTGGTCTAATTACTCAGAAAATAACTCCATCAGCTGTCTTTGAAATCTCAAGGGAATTGAGTTTTATTTGTTTCAGCTTATTTCTTTGTAAAGATTTCAGACACATAAGCTTTTAATGATAAGAGGGAAAAGAAAGAAATCACAAAAGCTAAAATGACTATTACAACGTATTAGGCTTGTCTTGACCAAACTAATGAAAATGCCTATATGGGAAGATTATGAATAAAAACAAAACTGCTCTGATATTGAGCCCTCCTGCCATCTTTATGCTACGTTTCATTGGTAACCACACATATACACATAGATTTCCTTTCTACAAACCATGTATTTTCTATATTTCTACACAAAATTGATTAATATTACATACACTGATGATGAAAACTACCTTTTACTATAAATGTAAAATAAAATACGTGGCATGCTTTCATTCAGCTTCAGGGAGGGGTAGATGAGAGCCAAGGAAAGATTTGCATAGTACTCCTAAGATTCAGGAATGGAATGAAGTGCAATGCAGTTTTTTGTTTTCATTTTTGTCACAAACTTTGCAAAAAAGACAGCATTCAGCTAAGTGTTGACATACTAAAAATAGGTAAATATTATCGTTATATAAAAAAGACAAAAGTGCACACAGATACCAGTTTTAATTAGTATCATTCTAACATACTAGTCAGTGCTATTAGACACGACAAATAATGAAGAAAGTGGTAAATTATCATTTATGACAAATGAAATGATTTTGCATATCTGAAAAAAAATTAAAAAACAAAAAATGCAGAATATAACTGATGAAAATTTTGTCTCACCCCCTATATTTCCTATATATCGGTAGCCCATTCAAATTAAACTGCAGGAGAAGTTATCCCTTAGATAGCAATGTAGAAGAAAATATGTAGGTATAAAGATAAGAAATTTTACAGAATTCTAGAAATGGAAATTTTAAATTCTACTCAGGCAAAAAAGACACCATGACTTGACTAAATAGAAAGCCATCATATTATTCTTAAATAGAAAAGCTGAGTATTTTGGCATGTCTGATATTTATAAATGAATCTGTCATGTTACCAACGTTTTATGAAAAATAATTTGTGAAAATAACTGGGACAATTTTGACATGGTAGTAGAATGAAGATGGACGCTCACTTCTTTATGAATATATTATAAAGCTAAAGAAATTAAAAGAGTTTGACTTAGCAAAGGTTAAAACACAGAGATTAACAGATAAACATGGAGAACAAGAAATACACAAATGCCTAAGGCTTTTTAGAATGTGACTGGGCTGGGCACGGTGGCTCACACCTGTAATCCCAGCTCCAGGAGGCCTAGGAGGGTGGATTGCTTGAGCTCCGGAGTTGGAGACAAGCCTGAACAAGAGCAAGACCCTGTCTCTAAAAATAGCCAGGCATGTGGCGGGCATCTCTAACCCCAACTACACCGGAGGCTAAGGCAAGAGGATCACTGGAGCCTAAGAGTTTGAAGTTGCTTGAGCTATGATGCCACAGCACTCTACGGAGGGGGATAAAGTGAGACTCTGTCTCAAAAACAAAACAAAATAAAACAAAGTGATAAAGATCAGTTTCTCAATCAAAGAGAAATAGAGTTTATTGAATGCATGGGTTGAGATGACAAGGCAGGCAGTTGGAAAATAAAAAAAATAAAGTAAACTTGAATTCTGTCTCATTCAGAAGAATAAAATAAATTCTAGCCATTAGAGCTTAACATCATCATCATCCCCATCACCATCATCACGAGAAGAAAATTTTGGCAGCAGGATTGTTAGTTATTTGGTTGATTTCATTGGTATGCAAAGCCTTTTGAAATACATGGAATTCAAAAGCCTTATAAGAAAGCATTGTTAAATTGAATATCAAGGCAAAACAACCACAAACAAAACCAAGGAACAAATAATAAACTAGTCATGTTATCTTTAGATATATATTAACCAAAGAGCAGATTTAACAAATATAGAAATAGCTCCTAAACAATTTAAGAAAAAGACCAGCAATCTAATAGAAAATGGAGTAGAGTTTGAACATGAAGGTACAGGGAAAAAAATGTATATGGTATTTATTTATGTATTTATTAATTTAAGCATCTAAGGAGATATTGTCAGGGTCAAAACAGTTGTTACTATACACTATTAATTAAAGGCATACTTTGTTGATGGTGGTATAAACTGGTCTAATATTTTTAAAGGTCAATTTGAAAATATCAGCATATTGAAAGCCAAGCACCTTTCACTGAGTAATTGTAAGTCGAGGATCTATCTGAAAATAAGATTACAAATGTGCACAAAGATTGCATACAAGGCTGTCCTTTGCACCATTTTTGCAGGACACACCAGGGACTGTTCATCCCTAGGATGAAACACAGTGATACTTTTTAAAACAATAAGTCTGTTCCATATGTGAAGCTGTGGAAAAATCTCTCCGATAAAATTTTTCATGAAAACCAAAGTACAGAACGTTGCATGTGATATATCCCCATTGAATAAAGAAGCAGGATGCACATATATTTTAATATGCATTGAAGTTTTCTGGAGAAATATCCAACAAGCAGTTGACAGCTTAGAATCTGGGGGTGATAAAGAGACTTCGATTGTTTGATTTTTTTTTTCAGCCCCAGGAATGTATTATTTTCATAATAAATAATGAAACCTGAAAAAAAGCCCACACTCTATTGCATTTCTTTACTTGCTGTCATAAATCTCCAATATGGACAAATATTGGGTGAAAATTTGTAGACATTTTATATTAGTGCTTTTTGCTTTCCTGTGAGATCAGAAATATTGTGAATGGAATTGAAATAGAGGCATTAGTGGGGTTTTGATGACCTGAACCTTTTGTCCTCAGCTCTCCCCTGAATAGAGCCTGAGGATTGTATTATTAGGGCCTTAGTAGTTGTTAATATCAAGAAATGGTAGATGACATTTGGTCTTGAAACACACTGCAAATCAGAGACGTTTCCTTAGCACTTAAAAAAAATCAAACTGGTTATGAGATGAGAAAATGGAGAAAAATCCTTGCCAACAAGTTTGTTTTTACAGACACCTCTGCCTAACAGTGATATTGGGGAGCATATTTTATGACAATCAGATACATTACCTGGCAACTAAGAAAGAAAAATCAATTACATTTAATAAAATTTTCATCAAAGGTACTTTTACAATGAAAAACTACAAAATAAAAGCGTGATGAATTATTTTCACTAAGTATAACTGTACCATTGATCATAACAAGCTATGTCCATTCATGATCATTCATTACCATTTTCTTTCCCTTTTCATAATTGAAACCACTTTTGTATTTCTTGCACATTTATAACGAACAAAAAGTAGAATGTAGCTTATAACAGATGATTTAGAAATGTTCAATATTCAAAAGCTCCTTCATTTGGTATCATAGTATTGCATGCTTGTGTCGCCTTCAAAACTTTGGTCTTCTCAAAATTTTATGGCTACATCTTTAGGAAAAACTCAGGCTGAGCTGCTTGACTTCTGTTTACTTGAAGTTTTTCAACACTTGTTTCCATGGTACCTAAGATCCATTATCTAAAAGCAAATATTTTTCTTCCACGAAGCAGCAAGGGACTTTTGAAATTGTAATAATCCCTGAAGTTTTCCATTTTCATCTTAAATTATTCCAAAATTAGCAGAAAGGATCAAAATGGTCAACACAATAAAAAAAACAACTCCAAGCCTTATACTGAACACATGTGTATTATGTTTTTAATCATCACAAAGGTCTTCTAAGATAATTTCTAAGATTCTCCTTTGGTAAATGAGGAAACCAAGGCTCAATAGGATAAAAACATGAACTTGCTTCAAATCATATAATGAGGAGGGGACAGAGCCAGGATGTAAGCCCAGAGCTCTCTGCTTCCAAACCTTTGCTCTTGGCCCTGTGCCTCCGTAAATTTTCCAATAACTACTAGACACAGAACAGTTAGTGTAAAAAGAGATATGTAAGACAATTACTCCTTTTCTCAGGAGGAGAAAGTCTGCCTCCGAGTGTCAGCTAAATGTGTATCTAGTGTGCTTTGATTTGCCTCCCCTGCCCTATAGGCCTTTCCACTTGTAAGCCTTTGTAATTCTTTAGTGTAATAGTCTAACGTAATGCTTAGAATTTTATTTTTTAATTTTTGAAGGGCTTTAATATTTGGCCATTCAGTAAAAGGT
This sequence comes from Loris lydekkerianus, assembly GCA_963574355.1. Taxonomy (NCBI): domain Eukaryota; kingdom Metazoa; phylum Chordata; class Mammalia; order Primates; family Lorisidae; genus Loris; species Loris lydekkerianus. Next base: position 44,550 of record CAUYPK010103927.1, read on the forward strand.
GGACCTTAGCTGGAAAAAAAAGAAAAGAAATTAATGAAGAGAAACTGCAATTGGTCATGAATTTAAGTGACTTGCTTCTACTCAAAACCTCAACCCAAAGCTTTAATAGGGGTACTACACTTAAGCCCCATTTTTTGCAGGAATAGCACAACTGAAAAATCTTTCTGCCGATTTCTTCTCAAGTCATCCTTCTGTTTTTCATCCTGGATTTTATTCCCCTGGTACAGGCCTTTATTGTATACCTCTTACATTACCTAAGTAGCTCCCTACACCTTCCTGGCATGGGCCTTTTCCCAGCAGTTCATTCTCCAGGTACTTAGAGGCTAAAACAGAAGTGTTCAGGGGCCCTCCAAGTGGTTTCCCCTTCTTAAAACCGGTACAAGTTTTGTCAATTGCGTGCCTATGAAGACATCCTTTTGTCCCGGGATAAAGCACATCCTCCTTGATCTTATTATATCTTCAAAATCTTCACTGTAATGGATTCCTAATCAGACTTTCCAGCCTTATTTTCATAGCTTCACCTCTGCCACATCCCTATATAATAGGCCAATGTGGTTTTTCCTATTTAACTGTGTTTGTGAAACCAATAGTGTCTTACAAGTTTTTTTGTAATTGCTGTTAATTTGGAAAGGAAGTAAACAAAAATTCTCTGGTCTAATAACTTAAGAAACATTGCAGTATTACCTTTTTGGAGGAAAGTATAAAGTCATCTTAGTCTATTGGGCTGCTATAACAAAGTATCATGGACTAGTTAGCTGATAAACAACAGAAATCTTCTTTCTAAGATCTAGGTGCCAGTAGATAAAATGATGAGGATCTGCTTCCTCCTAGACGGTGCTTTCTTGCTGGGATCTCCCAAGGTGGATGGAGCAAAGGCCTCTCTCTTGCCTCTTTTATAAAAGTAGTAACCCATTCATGAGGGCTGCCCCGTGACCTAATCACTTACCAAAGGCCCCCATCTCCTAACACCTTCACCTAGGGAGTTAGGGTTTCAATATGGATTTGGAGGGGACATGAATATTCAGACCATAGCAAGTATTTAGCAGCATGTGACAGTCTTAGGAAAGTTCCGTAGTGAGAAAACCTTTACTGTTTGGGAACTGAACTCCTTTTCACAGACCCTTTATTAAAATATCATGAGACCTTACTGTCACACCATGAAATGGTTTAGAGAATTCTGCTTATACATTTTCAAAGAGAAATTATGGGGGATTTGCACAAATTTTAAAACCTTATGCATCTTTATGTTTTCTTTACGCTTTTATGCCTCAGAAACTTTAACTTCAGAGAACTATGGCAGTCAGTTAAGCTTAATGAATTGTTGGCACGCTTTTCATGAAATTGAATGCAATGGATTTTCTGTTATCTTAACTTTATGTACCTACGTATGTCATACAGAAATGTAGAAAGGAAGTCTGGTTATATCCTGCCCTCTCATTAATCTTAGATACTTGAAAGAGACAGCACATCTCCTTTCCCAAATTCTCTCTCCTCTACAGTCTACTCATTGTAAGCTGAGAGTAAGCTCCACGAAATCAGATATCACATCTGCCTTTTTTCACTGTTCTAGTTTCATAGTAAACTTGCTGTTGGGTACTTAGTAGGTGCTTAATAAATTATATAACTTATAATTTATAAATGGTTATACTCCCAGCAATCTGAAAGGCTGAGTTGGGGGGAGGATTGTATGAGGTCAAGAGTTGGTGACCATTCTCAGCAACATAGTGAAACTTCATCTTTATAGAACAATATAAAAATTAGCCAAGCATGGTGCCACATGCCAGTAGTCCCAGCTCCTTGAGAGGCTGAGGCAGGAGGATCACATGTGCCCAGGAGTTTGAGGTTGCAGTAGGCTATTACAATACCACTGCAGTCTAGTCCAGGCAGCAGAGCCAGATTCTGTCTCTAAATAAGTAAATAAATAAATAAATGTCAAACAAATTTATTGTTCTTTTACCATACTTTCCTTCATCTTCCTTTGTCAAAATCTTAGTCATTCTTTTTTTTTTTTTTTTGACAAAGTCTTATTGTGTCACCCTCAGTAGAGTACCCTGGAGTCACAGCTCACAGCAACCTCTAACTCTTGGGCTTAAGCAATTCTCCCAAGTAGCTGGGACTACAGGTGCCCGCCACAACACCTAGCTATTTTTTGGTTGTAGTTGGCCCTGGCTGGATTCAAACCCTCCAGTTCGGGTGTATATGGCTAGCGCCCTAGCCGCTGAGCTACAAGCACTGAGCCAAAATCCTAGTCATTCTTACAGAAATCTCTCAAATGCAATGAATGACTCTTTCTGTAAAACCCCAAGTCATAAGTAAACATATCTTCATTTCTCTTATTCATACTTCCATTTTCATGATACTCATGTGCTAGCTGTATACATGTGTGTTAAATTAGTCCATATGAAATTATCGATATTCAACCCCATTCTGAGATGCAAAAAAATCACAGTTTTTTATAATTCAGAATCACTTGTTGTTTATGAAATTTGCATTCTTAGATGTATAGATAATATATAATCTGATATGTATATATAATCTCTGTTGATTCAACTATATTGAAATGGTATCGTATAGTTTATATTTTGGAAAGCTTTGTCTTTTCTATAGATTATAGTGCAAGCCTCTAAGCACAGGAAATTATCACTGAACACTTGTTTTATGAGATTATACATACTCTTCTCCCTAAATTTGAGTAACTGAAATTTAGTGAAACAAACCGATAGTGTGTTTATTTGGAACATTTCATGAACAGGTAATTTGAAAAATACATACAGATAGCTTCTGTCAGAAGAGCCATTTTACACATTAAGTATATCACAGCCATTGTTGTTCTCCATGTAAAATAATCATTTTAAATTCAGTTCTCATAAACAGAGTGAAGATTCTGAAAAGGAAGTTAGGTGGATTTTGTTCAAATTTTAGTAAATGATGCATAAAATTTGGAGGTTCTATTCGAATGCCATTCCATCATTTTTTATTGAAGTCAGTGGGAGTATTGCCCTTGTTCTAATGGAGCTTTATATCTGTAATATAGTTGTCTGCCAATGAAGATAAATGATTCTGGAATATAAATCAGTTATTTATTTGATTTCCTGCTCAGATGTACTTATTTCAATACCAGAAACTAACAATTTTTCTTTTCAGTATGAGGCTGGCCCCAGGGCTGAGTAAATAAAAATAGAAAATTCCTAAGGATTCATGTAGTACACAGAGGCTAAGGCGATCGCCTCACAAGACAGTAGTTGTCAGTCATAACAGAGTATCAGTTATCCTGAGTTCTATATTCTTAGCTTATTCTTCACTTGCCTGGTGCTCATAATTGATTCATCCTTATTTCACCCTGACTTTAAATCTTTAAACACATGGGTTATCATGACAATATAATCTCAACTACAATTACAAAACATGATTGGATCAGAGTTCGAGAGCTTGCATTTAGTTGCTCTTTTTATTTTAGTTCTTCTTCTTCTTCTTTTTTTTTTTTTTTTTTCTTTTTTTTATAGTTTTTGGCTGGGGCTGGGTTTGAACCCGCCACCTCCAACATATGGGGCCGGCACCCTACTCCATTGAGCCACAGGCGCCACCTGAAAACATTCTCTTCTACTAGTTAGTGATTTGGGCTCACCTACTCTGTATAAACTTGGTTTGTCTTTCCATTCTTTTCCTGACTTACAAATACCAGTGAAAACTTGAAAATGCTTAGATTATGCATTGGATAATTTTTGTTTCTAATCTATTGCTATGGTAAAGTTTTTATTGTTGTTCTTGTTTGCTCATTTCTGATAATTCCAATATTCGCTAATGTCATTATTATAAACCCTGTTCATACTCCAAAACCCACTGACCATACCATAGTTGTGGAACAAGGTAATTTTAATGTATTATATCCCATGGGAAATGTTTTTAATATTTGAGTTATATACTGTATAGAAAATTTTAATTGCATGTATTTATTGAGCAGTTATGGCCAAGAGCATGATTGCAAAGTCAAGGCGTGAAAACATGCCTTCCAATGCAATGTTAGCAAGTTGTGTTTCATTAAAGAGAAACTAGACATTTTCTAAAATTAAATACATTGAGTTTTGTTCATGTAAGGAACTCAAAGGATTTCTCCTTAGCCAATTAACATTTGGGGCAAGGTTACTTATAATATATCACCCCTCTTTTTTCCCATAGCTAAAATGAAAGCATTGATTAATAGAATTTAATCAAAAATATGCATATAAGTAGACATATAAGTATATACATATGTATTTGTGTGTGTGTGTGTGTGTTTTTCCAAATCCAAAAAGAGAAAATCAAATCCTAACCACCCTCAGGCCCTCACACAGGCTACAATAAGAAACAGGAGTCCATGGACCATTCTTCATCTAGAGGACTTGCTACCCAAATAGGGCATTTCAGGAGGAAAACCAGTGCTTGTGTTGCTATAGCAATTTTTCCATGTGCCCAGTGACAGTATTTATGCTGGAGCTTAAGAGTTTTAATATACTCACTTCAAAGGGAAAACAGCATAATTGTTAAAAGCTTTAGCGTATTTTTCAATCTAACCTTTGGCTAAAATCCGTGAAGGGTTTAAGAAGAGTCTCTTGTACTTTATGTTCATAGGAAAGAACGTATTTAACATAGTATGGTATTATAAAATGAAACAAAACATCATATTTAAGGAAGTTTAAGCAATAATTTCAGCTTAAAAGAGAGGGTCAGCTTCCTAAATACCATATATCTTTTCTCCCCAAATTTAAATATTCTTTCTTGGTATCTAAACCTATTGTGCTAAATAATAAGCTTATTTGATAATTATGAGACTGTTGTCCTTTCTGTTCAGTGATGTCAACAGTTGTTGTCGGTTCTATTTGAGTCTTTGTATTACTAAATCTTAGTACCCATTGTTCTTTCAACAGTTTGTTTAAAATCTCAACACTATTTCTCTTTCCCCACCCCAACATTTTTTGCATCTTTAATGACACAACAGATAATTTGTTCTTTACCCCAATTGATGACTAATCTAAGGCTGGCTAAAACTTAAGAGGAGAGGATTTCACTAACTCTGGATTTTTTTGTCTTCTCCTTTACATACCATGAATCCTGAGTTATCCCTTAGCTAGCGAATCTTAGACGTCTCAGGAGGATGCCTATTGAAACTCTGTCCAGATCCTCTGAAAAGCACATTTGGAGATATAAAAACAGCATGTATAACATGAGAGCTACAGTTGACCAAATATCAGGGTCTGGCAAAAAGGTGAACACAGCATGGAGGCAGTATAATGCACTGCGGTGAAGAACAGTTCAGATTAGGGAGCCCTTGGACTCACTCCCAATTTGATTGGAGGTTTAATCTGATAATAAAAATTTGTTCTGGAAGAAATTTCCCAGAACACGAAGGCAAGCGCAATAAGGAACTATTAAGGCAGGAACTGTCAACTCCAGCCACATTTGACGATCACCAGAGGAGAGTTTTGAAAACACCTACATCCTGGCCCCAGCCCCAGAGGGAATGATTTAATTGCGACAGGGCATAGCTTTTCCTTTGTTTTCAGCTTACTAATAATGATAATGCACAGCCAGGCTTGAAAAACAGGCATAAAAGAAACGCTATTTATTGTAAAAGTGAGGCTTAGATGGAGAATGTACATGTTCTTTTTGAAAACCATGACCCAGATACATTACTTGGTTCTGTAAGTAGGAAAAAACCAAGACCTGATTACTGCACTTAAGAAGATCCCAATCTATAGGGAGCAAAAGAGAGCAGGGAGGAGAGAGAGAAAACCAGTCTACTGTTACCATTTGCTGGGGTTTTCCTTGCACTCTAAGAATAAATTCCTGAACCCCCCTGGTAGTTCTGAGGTATAGAGTTACATGGTGTGGAGCGCCCGCTCTCTTCAATATCCTTTCCCCTGTCTCTGCCTATTAAACTGCTGAAGCTGAAGGATAGCAGTCTCCTGCGGGAGGTGGGGAGGATTCTCAGGCTTGAGTGTGTTAAAAATTTAGCTGGAGAAACCCAGGGGAATGTTCTGAACAAGGCAAGTCCTGGAATGGCAGTGAATGGAGGACGTGCCTCTATTTATAGTGGCAGCCTGATGACCCTGGACAATGATGCCCTGTGTACGAGGTGGCCTCGCTGACTCCAAGGCTACCTTCACACACCCGCTCTGGGACATTTGTGAAGCAGGAAGAACATTGCCCAGCAGACAACTTTTTCTCAGCTTTTTGCTCTGTCAGGTTCTTGAATGTGAAGACAGAAAATGCCCTTACTCACCATACTGGATGCCTGGGCCTGCTGCAATAAATTACCACAACTTTGTGGGCTTAAAAACAACAGAAATTTATTTTCTTGCGATTCTGGAGGTTAGAAATCTGAAATCCAGGAGAGCCGTGCTCTCTCAGGGAACCCCAGGGGAAAATCAATTCGCGGCTCCCAGCTCTGCTAGCTGCCCCGGCATTCCTGGGCCTTTGGCCCCATCACTGCTGTGTCTGACTCCATCTCCACATCACCTTCTCCTCTGTCTGTCTTCTCTGTGCTCTTTGCAAGGACACTTGTCCTTGGATTTAGAGCTCAACTGAATGATCCACAATATTCTCCTCCTATGCAGATCCTGAATGGCGCCTAAAGACCTTTTTGCTAAATAAGGCAGTGTTCCCAGGCCCTAGGGATTCCGACGTGGACACATCTTTGTGGGGTCCTCATTCAGGACCCCATCGTTCCACTTACTGAGCATCTGTCTGGGAAGAGTCACTTCATAGGACAGCACAGAAGGGGAGTGACAGTGGAGACAGTGTGTGGGGACAGGGCAGGGAGTAAAGACCCTCCCCTGGCTGGGTCCCTCATTCTCTCAGTATTTCTAAGTTAGCTGCAAGCGTTAACAGGAAATGAAAGCTTTCTTTAAGTTCTTTCCCACTTTCCAAGGTCTCTGCAATCTGCTACCTTGTCCTCAGGGCCAGAGACAGGACAAGAACTGCTCAGCCGGCCTCGGCAGGTGGTTCAAGTTCATGGCCTCCACTGTCACCGCCAGCCCATCACATGGAGGTGTAACCTACTCCTGGCCATGTTTCTCATACAAATCATACAGATTCCTTCCCCACACAGCCGCCGAGCCACACCGAATAACCAGTCAAAAGAGCTGCCCTTCGTCATCTCCTCCACACTTGCCTGGTCTAGCAACACAATGGGAATGTAAACACGTTGTTAATGCAGCCGCTCTCAGCCGGCTTCCCAGATGGCTCAAGTTCAATAGATTTTTCCCCCTGATTTCCTCAGCTTCTCCTAGCAAGTGCCAAACAGCCATTATGCCTTCACCCGCACATTGAGATTCGTGGGCAGTGACTAAACCGCCCCCAAAGTGCTTCAATTTTGCATGAGTGTTAAGCTGGGGACTGGGAGACATTACCCAGTGCTGAAGGCCCAGATCATTAGAAGGAGCATGTAAATCCTCTGAACCAGAAATAAAAAGTGCAGAGATTTCCTTTGTGAAGTCCCAACTGCAGCTTTATGTAAAACACGAACCTTGGGCGAAATTTTACGTGGCCCCCTTTACCTTCTGAATCTTGCTTTTGGTTTTGCTTGCTTGCTCGCTTTTTTCTTCTTTTCTGTTGTTGGCATACGTGTTCTATTTTTTTATGTAATGCGTGGAGATTTCTGTCAGGAACATATGAAATGATAGCCATTCTCTGGTTATTTTCCTTCTTAGGACCCCAGATCCCTCTTCTAAGAGGGATGAGATTTCAAAGTATTGCTAAGAGGTGGCCCATGTGATAGATGTGCAAAACAAATCTGAAACCCACCGAAGAGCAAGAAACTTTAAGAGAGAATGGGTTGATGCTTATGAGATCTGTGCAGAGGACAGACATGACATAAATCTCTGTCACTAAGTAAATCTAGAGTGCACAGGTGTTTGATTATGGACAGAGGTAGAATAGAACCTCAAGAGGACTGTGAAAATCATGAATGAGAATGAAGTGATGGTTCTTTTTTTTTTCAGTAGTTACATCCCTGTACATTATTACCTAAATGTCTTGCCTGTAGTTTTCAAAGTGAACACACTTTTATCTGCACTAGAACTGTGTTTTTGCCTCCACTGTCCTCCCAGACTTCCCCCTTCCCCAGACCCTCTTGCAGCAAATGAAAAGTGTGCCCATGGTCAGCTCCAGCAGCCCCAGAGGGAGGGAAGACCCAGCAGGGTTGAGATCCTGAAATTCGTACAGTTCTGCCCATGACCCAGGTCCCCAGACTCATGACACAAAGCGCTTACCATGAAAGGGTTCACTCTCCCTCCTCGCTGGGCATTTCCTTTGCAGTAGAATTTTTTTGAAGTTATAGTAACATTTATTTTGCTCTGTCTCGTATCCTTTTAAGAGGAATCAACCAGGTTCCTTTTACATGATCAGTCTAAAATTATTTTCTTTTTATTCCGTGTATGTATACAACAGGTCAAGCTGTCGTTCTTTTAGTATTCTGAGAGTGAAATTGTATGCTTGATGTACGTTTATGACCAAGTACAGCAGTTCAATTATCTCTCAATCCATTTCCAAGGACATTTTTTAACCACTGGTTTTTTCAACAGTGCACAGGCAAGTAGAACTGACAAAAATGTAACCCAAGTGGGCTTCTAATAACATAGGAAGTAAATGCACTCCAACTTACAGGTAAAAAGAAAATACTAGATGGCTAGTATGCATATGAATGCACACAGAGATGTCAGGTGCATGTGTGTACTGGCTAGGTAATGTATCCACTTGGTGAAATCTAGTTTTGTTTGTCTGCATGTTGTATGTATCCTTCAAGCTAAATATGCTTATCTATTAATTTCCCTTTAGTAAAAAACAGCTAATCATGAAAATATTATCATCTTTATTAGTATCATTGCAAAATATTATTTACTGTGATTCCGCACCTCAAGACTCTAACTGCATATACTAAACAGCCAGCTTCCGTGTATGTGTGTGTGTGTGTGTGTATGCACGTGTGTGTGTTTTTCCTGGAAATTGTTTATCCACCAGAGTACGCATCCTTTGAGGCAATACATTTCTAAAAGAAAGGAGGAAAGAACAAAATTTTGCCTGGAGATATGAAGAGACATATGATTGAAACTGTTTGTTCAGCTGTCAGTATTATACAGTTACATAAATATCTCAGGGAATTTGAGTTCATGGTGGGAAACAATCATTTTTCTTCTTCTTCTTCTTTTTTTTTTTTTTTTTGTTTTTCTTTGTGATACTAATTTAAAAAGGGCATGAAGACAATGTAAGTTACAAACACTATTGAGATTTAGGGTCCGTGCCTGATGAGGGGAAGAAGGACTGCCCTAGACAAGGTCACCTTCGTAGGACTGCAATGTAAACAGGTGTACAATCCAATCACGTTTGAGCCACACTAGCTTGGGGGTGAGTGTATCTAAATGCTAAGGCCGTTAACATAACACAGATTTATATGATAGGAAATATAGAATGCTTAGAAAACAGTAGGTTTTTGATAAATGCCTGTGGGTAAATAGGTGAAGAAAATACTTATAAATCACATTATACTTTGTTGCTTCTTGGTCATGAATCAATGGTTAGCTCCAAATTATTATTATTTTTTTTTTATTTATTTATTTATTTATTTATTTATTTATTTATTTATTTGCAGTTTTGGGCCAGGGCTGGGTTTGAACCCGCCACCTCCGGCATATGGGGCCGGCGCCCTACTCCGTTGAGCCACAGGCACCACCCAGCTCCAAATTATTTTTTTTAATTTTTAATTTGACATCTGATTAGATAAATGATTTCAAACTCTGAGGTTTTTCAAATATCTGAATGTTTGATTTTAATATTATGCCTAAATGCTGTAAAACACAGAGGAATTTACTTGTTATGTAACAAAGTGGTATTTAAGAAATTTTGTTTGCATTACTTTCCAAAATATAATTTTTAGCTTAAATATTAAGTAAATGAATCAATGTGAAATACTAGGTCATGGCGTTTAATTGCATTATCATTATCTGTACAGTCAGTTGTGTATTGATATGTTTGCCAGAGATAGGAAAACTTAAACTTGAAACAACAGAAAAGTGACATCTGATTCGTGGAGAACCTTGAATGGCAGTTGCAGAGCTCCCTGAGGGAGCTTACATTTTAGTTAGAAAGTGAAAAAACACCAGGGAAGACTTGATGGTACTTAACAATTTTACATCTTCATTTAAATCTGGATTTATCTACTTATAACTTAAATTTCCTTATTCTGTCCAAAATTAGTCACAACTAGCCTACTTGGTAAGGATGTAAGGCCTGTCTGGTAGAGAAGCTGGGACATTTTGTTGCTCAAAGTAAGTAGAGCTTACAAGCTTCCACTTATCCTGTCAAGGTAGAGCTCCTATATCTGCACTTCAATATAGTGTAGATTTGGGGGATTAGTAAAATCCCAGGTGATTTAACTGAAGGACGAGAAACTTAAAGGCAAATCCCTTGAACTCATTTCTCACGTTCAGACTCCGTTGCTAAATGTTCTAGCCTCATCTGCCTTGACCTGAACAACTGACGTCCCCACCCAGACTTGACCTGCCAACTCCTCTAAAAATTTCCAAAGCCAGCCACTTCTTTCTCCTCTGAATATGTGCCTCTCATTGCTAATCAGTGGTGCTCTTCCCCTCAGCTGGGTCGCCTTAGTACCTACCACAAGTGATAATTTTGTGAGCAGCATTAACTTTATTCTGAAAAGAGTCACTATTGTACAGTAGATTTACAAAGCGTTTTACAGATTTCAAGTACTTTTCTAATGGGTATTCCATTTCTTTTCTCACAATCCAGCAAGGCAAATTTTTAGCCTCATTTTACAAGTTGAAAAATGATAAATTTAAGACTTGCCAAAAGTCAAATACTAAAGGCAGAGCAGGAATTTATTTGCTTATGTAAATAAATCACAGGGTTGCTAGGGTTGCAATGTGTTAGATGAATCTTTTTTCAGTCCTCCTGTTGTATAATTGTCCTGAGTGAGTTGAATTTTTAAAAATCTGAATCTTTATAGTTTGATTTTCAAAGTTTCCTGGAGAATATGAAACACTGCTTTTAAGATAAACAAATATCTGTCCCCAATAAAATATACTGTGCATGAACTATTACAAGTGGCAGTTACTCAGAGGTGATTACTCTTTTGTTTTTTTTGTTTTTTTAATTGTAAACAGAGTCTCACCCTCACCTGGGCTGCAGGGCAGTGACATCATCATAGCAGCCTGGAGCTTCTGGGCTCAAAGCAATCCTCCTCCCTCACCCTCCTGAGTAGCTGGCACTAAAAAGTATGTGCCACCATTCCCAGCTAATTTTTTTTTAATTATTTTTTATAAAGACGGGGCTTTACTATGTTTCTCAGGGTGGTCAAGAACTGCTGGTCCCAAATGATCATCCAGCATCAGCTTCCCAAAGTGCTTGATTGCAAATCATTTGGGGTAAATGCAAAATGAAAGCCTAAGAGTCTGAGTTATTACTCTCCTGGGTACATGCTGGTTTCCAGAGGGTCACCAAAAATTTTGCTCATAACACTTGAGATTAATGACTTAATATAAGATTATAGATGAGAAAAAAAAATTGTAATAACTAAAACTAAAATTATTTTAAAAAATTAAAAATCAGATTAACCTTGTTTCCTAATAGAGACAGATTAATCTTCCTGAAACACATTAAGTCATTTTAAGACATGTCACTGCACCCACTTACAATGTTCATAGTCCCCCCCCTCTGGAGAACACGCTTCTCTAGCTGCCATTCGAGTCTCTCCACAGATCTCTCCCCTGTGTAACCCAGGGTTATTTCTTTACTGGATGTGTGTAAACGGCTCTCCCCTGCAGTGCTCCAGCTTTTCCCTCTCTGCTTTTTGCCTTCGTGCTCTTCTTTCCTACTGAAGTGTTTTGATTCCTCTCTAAATCTCTAAACCCAAACCACGCTTGAGTGTCAATTTCAAATATTCCACTTCCCCATGTTTCCTCTGCTCTCTCCGTTGAAGCTGTTTCACTATAGCTTTCTTCAAAAACTTTCCAGAATTTCCCAAACTTTTGGGGGTAACTTTTATTCAGTAAACCACCATAGAGGATGCTAAACAAAACCACAGACAAGCCATGGGAAGACGGGTTCTATGCTGTGTTGACTTTAGGGGTCTATCTATGGTTAAGCACATTTATTGAAAATGGTGCTAATCCACATTCGATTTCCTGCTGGCAAGACTTTTGACCAGTGTCTTCAGCATACTAATGGAAATTTCTGAGTTTCTTAGAGGACAGTACATTAAACAAAAATCTTCAAGCTTATTTGACCACAGGACCCCTTTTGAAATACAGTTTTAGAAATATTGATGTAATGAAAGGAACACTTAAATCCTTATTTCAGTGCCTGTTGGCTGCATGAACCAATGTTTAAATTCTGATCTCTACTTTTTACCTATATCATAAATATAACAATATTAACTGAGACATATCATAGAAGTTCAATAAATACTGGTTTATTTTTCTGAATTACAATTACTTTTATTTATACATAGGATTTAACACTTTACTTTCTATTGTAAATATATATGTATAAGCCATTCATTCATTTAACATACATGAACTGAACAAATATTTCTGGCAGTTACTCTGTGAATGGATAGAGAATGCTTAGGGCAGAGTCCTTGTAATTACCTTTGGTCTTAGACAGTAAACTTCTGAAGGAAGGATCAATAGCATTTCATCTCTATGGCTACCTAGGCTACCATCACTCTGCATGAAATAGGTGTTCAAAAAATTATCTCTGTAAGGGGATGTAATCTGTAAAAGGACAGAGAAGTTATCTGCCTTCTTTACCATTTCCCCAGCCCGTGGAAGAGTGCTTGGCATACACTAGAGTCTCAGTAAGTATGTTTTGAATGAATGAGTGGACATGAGTAATAGTAAGATGTGTAACTCACAAGTATGTGCTTAGATGGATTTCCAAAAACACATTGTGGTGCCTTACATAGTGAGAGAAATCTTCCTTTAAATTATTAAAATTCTGTTAAAGTTACTAATGAAAAGCATAAAACAAGAAAGCAATGCTACATATGTAGTCAGATTTATGTCATAACTAGGGATTATATTTTAAAAGAAAAGTGTTAAAGTGTACATTCAAATACATGCTTGTTTCATATTTTAAGAACAAGATTTAGAAGAACTTTGCATTTGCTAACTCAATGGAATGTGTTTTGTTCCCTTCAAAATTAAACAAATTGCCATCTTTTAATTTCAATTTTAATTTTTTTACAAAATTGCTTCTTTATGTTCTAAGGAACATTGACATACAAGGCTGAAGTTAATTTATAGAAGGCATTTTAATTCCCATTTTGGTCTCCGAAAGGCTTCTTGGCTCAGATTCAACAGATTTTTCATCATCAAAGTTAAGAATAGGAATTAAATGATAGCCAGTGGTGATAAGATTGATTTCCATCAACTCATTACAATCCTAAATGCAAGAGAGAAACTTTTTACCAATCCACCCCTCCAGTTATCCTGCAGACATGCAGCTCTAAGTTTGATAGTAGTTGGAAAGTAAGATCAAAAATAAGGTGACTGGTTCTCTTATAAAACCTTAATCTGACACTCCTCTGACAAAGGAGAAGGAAAAACAGTGTTATGATTGCCAGAGTAAATATCATTTGTTATTTAATATCATCTCAAAAGGTTAGAAAACTGTGCATTGATCTATAGTTGTCATAGAGCTTTTTAGAAGCATTAGAAATCCCCACCCACCCACCCAGGTACACAATCCACTGAATATTCTCCTCAGTTCTCATAGCAAAACAAAACACAGGTCCTCATTTGACACAGGCTACCAAACAGAAGCAAGTGACTAAAAACTGTGACCATGAAAAGGGATCATGTCAGTGACCAAGGTGTGAAATGCTTCAAACAAACTCCTTTAACCATTTACTTCCAGCTATGTTAGTTCTTTAAACTTTAAATTTATCCTTTCTTAATTAAACAATTTAATTTAGTAAGTTTCACATGTAACATTGTAAGATGCACCGTAGGTGTGGTCCCACCAGTTACCCTCCCGCTATCCTTTCTCCCCCCCTCCCCTCCCTTTCCCCTTTCCCCATATTCTTAGGTTATAATTGGGTTATAGCCTTCATATGAAAGCTATAAATTAGTTTCATAGTAGGGTTGAGTACATTGGATACTTTTTCTTCCATTCTTGAGATACTTTGCTAAGAATATGTTCCAGCTCTAATCATGTAAACGTGAAAGAGGTAAAGTCTCCATCTTTCTTTAAGGCTGCATAATATTCCATGGTGTACATATACCACAATTTATTGATCCATTCGTGGGTCAATGGGCACTTGGGCTTCTTCCATGATTTAGAAAATGTCAGGAAGGCAATGTTAACCAGTGTGATGAAAATATGTCACATTGTATATAAAACCAATGTATGGTGCCCCATGGTTGCATAAATATACACAGCTATGATTTAATAAAAAAATAAATTAAAAAGAAGAAAAACTAATTCAAAAATTTTTTATTTAAAAAATTATATATATTTATGGCATATGACATAATGTATTAAAATATCTATACATTGTGAAATGGCTGGGTCAAGCTAATTAACATATATTATCTCACATACTTTTTTTGTGTGTGAGGAGAACACAATATCTACTCTCTTGGCAATTTTCAAGTATGTAATACGTTATGTGGTAACTGTGGTCAACACCTTGTACCATAGATCTCTTGAAACTTTTATTTCTGTATATCTGAAATTCTGTATCTTTTGACCAGCATTTCCCCAAAGCCTACCACCCTGAGCCTTTGGTAATCCTCATTCCATTCTTCACTTCTATGAGTTTGACTATTTTAGCTTCCATTTTTCTGTAATTGTGTGGTATTTCTTTTTCTGTTCCTGGTTCATTTCACTTAGCATAACATCCTCCAGGCTAGTCCATGTTGTGACAAATCACAGGATTTCCTTGGTTTTTAAGCCTGAATAGTATTCCATGGTGCATATAAACCACATTTTCTTTATCTGCACATCTATTAATGGATATTGAGTTTGATTCCATATCTTGGCTACTGTGAATATGTGGCAGTAAACATGGGGCTACACATATTTCTTTCACATACTGATTCATTTCCCTTGGAGATATAGCCATTACTGGGAGAACTGGATCATATAGTGGTTTTATTCTTAATTTTTTTAAAAACCTGCATACCTAAGTTTTCCATAGTGTCTGTACTAATCTACATTCTAACCAGCAGTGTGCAAGGTTCCCTTTTTTAGACGTCCTTACCAACACTTGTTATCTTTTGTCTTTTTGATAATAGACATTCTTTTTTTTTTTTTTTTACATTCTTTTTTTATTAAATCATAGCTGTGTACATTAATATGATCATGGGGCATCATACACTAGTTTCACAGACGATAATAGACATTCTAACTGGTGTTAAATATATTTCATTGTTGGCCAGTAGTTTACACCTATAATCCTAGCACTTTGGCAGGCTGAGGAGTGAAAGCACTTGAGACGAGAAGTTTGAGAAGCGCATGGGCAATAGTGAGACCCCATTTCTCTAAAAACAAAAAAGTTAGTCAGGCGTGGTAACATGCATTTGTAGTGCCAGCTACTCAGGAGGCTGAGGCAAGAGGGTTGCATTAGTCCGGGAGTTTTAGGTTATGATGGTGACACCATGGACTAAATAAGAATTCTTGTAATGGAACAACCCTGTCTCAAAAACAAACAAACAAAAAACAAACTCATTATTGTAACTGAGCCATGGTTAGATATCTCTAACAGTCGTGTGGTAACATTTCATTGTTTTAATTTGCATTTCCCAAGTAAGTAGTGATGTTGAACATTTTTTCATATATCTCTTGGTCATTTGTATGTTTTCTTTTGAGAAATATCTATTCAGCTTCTTTCTCCATTTTTAAGATCTGGCTATTTGTTTTCTTGTTCTGTTGAGTTATTTGAGTTCCATAGACACAGATATTAACCCTTTATAAATGTGCGGTTTACAAATGTTTTCTCTCCTTTTGTAGGTTGTCTCTTCACTCTGTTGATTATTTCCTAGCTGTCAAAAGCTTTTCAGTTTGATATATTCCTATTTGTCTATCTTTGCTGCTGCTCCCTTTGCTTCTGGGATTATATCCAAAATCTCATTGCCAAATGAATGCCATCAAGCTTTTCTCCTAGGTTTTCTTCTGTAATATATTCTAAACAGTTTCAGGTCTTACATTTAAATCTATAATCCATTTTGAGTTGATTTTTGTATATGGTGTGAGTTAGGGATCTAATTTCATTCTTCTCCATGTAGATATTCAGTTATTCCAACTCTATTGGAGAGAATGATACATTGATCATTGTATGTTCCTGGCAACTCTTTCAAAAGTCAATTGAGCATAAATGCATGGATTTATTTCTAGTCTTTCTATTCTGTCTGTTTTTTATGCCAATACCAATCTGTTTTGATTTCTGTACCTTAGAGTAGATTTGGAGATCAGGTAGTGTGATGCTTCCAGCTTTATTCTTATTGTTCCATGTTGCTTGGATATTTGGGGGTAGGGTAGTGACTCCATATGAATTTTAGGATATTTTTAATTCTGTGAAAATTGTCATTGCAATTTTAATAAGATTTGCATTAAATATGTGGCTTGCTTTGGGTAGTATGGACGTTTTAACAATATTAATACTTCTAATACATGAACATGGGATATCTTTCCATTTAGTATTTTTCTTCTTCAATTTCTTTTATTCATTTTTGATAATTCTCAGTGTACGTGTCTTTTACTTCCTTGGTTAAATTTATTCCTAAATATTTTTAATATCTTTGCAACTATTATAAATGGGATTATTTTCTTGATTTTTAAGATGGTTAATTATTCATGATGGAATCATTACTAATTTGTGTGTTGATTGTGCTTCCTGCAACTTTGCTGAATTCATTTATTAGTAGCAACAAATTTTGGTTTAATCTTTAGGGTTCTTTGTATCTTAGATCATGTAATATGCAAACAGAGACAATTTAACTTGTTTTTTATTTTGGTATAATTGCTCTGCCCAGGCCTTTGAATAGAAGTGGCACGAGTGGGCATCCTTGTCTAGTTCCTGAGTTTAGAGGAAAAGTTTTTAATTTTCACTGTTGAATATGTTAGCTATGGTCATGTCACCTATGGCCTTTCTTGTGTTGAGGAACATGGACTCTGTACCTAATTTTTTAATAACTTTTATCATGAAAGGATGTTGTGAAAAGCTTTTGCTACATCTATTAAGATGATAGTTCTCCATTCTGTTGTGTTAATTGATTTGCATATGTTTTGTATCCAGGGTCAAATTCTACTTGATAATGGTGAATAATCCCTTTAATACGCTGTTGAATTCAGTTTTGCTAGTATTTTGCTGAGGATTTTTGCATCTGTGATCATCAGAGTGACTAAATAATACTTTTCTTATAGTATCTTTCTCTGGTTTAGGCAGGAAGATAATACTGGACTTTAAAATTAATTTGGCAGTAGTCTCACTTCTTTAGTTTTTTTTTAAAGTGTTTGAGAAGGATTAATATTAGGGGTTTTTTTTTATTGTTTTCTTAAATAAAATCACAGGCCTTAGACTTACATTGGTCTGTTTAGATGTTCTATTTCCTCATTGTAGATTTTGTTTCTTACATTCATCTTGATTACAAAAATAGCAAACACAACTTTAACAAAATTATACTGACAACAAAGCTAATACACCAGTCAGTTGCAATTCCTAATTGCACAAAATAATCTTAGTAAAACTTTACAGCCTGTTTATATGTTAAACATTATATTAAAAATTCAGAGTAAACATTTCAAAGAAGACCAGATAAATTATGTGTTTGCACTTTTGTCTTTTCCTGCTATAATTTAGAGATGCTAATTGACTTCAGGTAACAATGTTATACCTTGATTCTGAATTTCTGCCTTTTCAAGTTATTATATTTTGATTATTTTTGTGAGAGTTATCTGTTGCTAAAACAATTACCAGGTTTTTATGGTATAACATCCTTCTTCATAATGACAATATATTTTGTGTGACTTAATTTTTATTAGGACATCTAGAACTGATATGTTTCATATGTTAGATCATATTAGTGAAAACTAATAGGATTAGGGTCTGGAGGAAAGCATAAGAAATAGACCACACTAATTCAATAAAACATTGTAATATATTCCAGAGCATCCCTACCTGAAGCTTTGTATGTTTCCCACCAAGCCGCGTCCTATCTGTGAATGTATTTTAATGAGATTTGGGGGAGTGAGCTCTGCAGCTTGTCTCCCATTAGAGAAACTGCTAGAGGAGCTTGAATTTTCAGGTCTGCACAACATGATATCTCAAAACTTCCCTTTGGTGTACGAAAGATAAAGTTGTTGGGAGAAATGAGGAATATGGCTCAGGTGTGCATATGAATAACACCTAAATCTTATACTGGGTTAAGATGCTTTTCAGTGAAACATACATGGGCTATCAGAAGGTGCACATTGTTGACCACATTTTAATAAGTGTTTTAAGATGGTCTGTGATTTTTTAGTATCATCAAATAAACCACATACTCATATGATAAATGAACAGCTGAAGGTTTGATAATATTTGGTCCATCTTTACATTTCTGTACCCTAACATAATATCTGACATTAGTGGATTTTTTAGTATTTGTTTGATAGAACCATAGACTAGTTTTCTGGAAGAATATAGATATTATTTGAAATAATTGTACCTGTGGATTAATCATGTACCTATGAGCATTCTATAATATCCTAGAAAAAGTTTGTGGTGCCTGACCACTATTATGCAAGTATACTTAAGCTTAAGATAAGGTGTAAATGACATCTCTGAGGTCTTATTGCCATATTCATATATAGCCTCACTAAGATGCAATCAGAGGGTTGCATTTGGATCTAGTTTTCTATGCTCATTTGAAACTCCCTCTTAACAAGTGGATGCTCATACTCATTATAAGACTTCTTGGTATAACATGCTAATTACTTTCCTGCACTCTGGCTCCCAAACCACAATGAATCTTATTATAAAAGCAAATCACTGCAAACTTCAAACAGCATGCATCCTTGAGATGTCACTATTAAAGGAAGCATAGTGATGAGAAATCTTTGATGTTATCAGATGTGATGGAAACTACACATTTGTATTTGAGTAAATCCTGTCGACCGAAGCACTTCCCCCACCCTTAAATAACCTGAAACCAATTTTAAGTTCCCAAATGCTCTTCAAAGCAGCCTGCATTAGAAGTAATGCTGGTGGCATTTCAAATTTCAAGGCAGCTTGCTTTTTCCATCTCAAGACTTCAAGCAGACCTGAGATTTTACTTTCAAAGCAAAAAGATATTACCTACTTTTGTCCAAACCACTAGGCTCTGGTTTGATGAACAAAATGTCTCATATAATGAACTTACCTATGGTTAGGAAAAGATGGTATATAACCAAGCAGCCCAGAGTCTGAATAATGCAGCTGATTCTAGGGAATTCTGAGCCATAAATTTTTATATATTTCATGCTTTGGTTCTTTCTTATTCTGTGTTGTTGACCAAGAGTTGGAAAGTAAATTTTGGACCATCTGACAAAACAACTGTACACAAATGTACAGGAGTATAATTAACCCACTTTCTCCCAAATGTGGGACATTTGTGAAGTTGAAGGCAAAAATCAGTGTGTATTTGACTCCAGTGCCCACAGGGAGCATTGGCCACAAAATTGAAAACATTCATCCTATGCATAACTCCTGTAGCAGGAGGATTGGTCTGTGGCTTCTTAAAAGGCTTCAGATTTGTGATCAGTAGAACCATCCATGAGCTTATTTGGGCTAAAGAATACAGTGGACCCAGTGAAGTTCCCTGGCATTTAATTAGGTTTCCTGTAATTGCCTCAAGTAAAAGGAGGGAAATGAAACCTAAAGTTATCATCTTGGGACACAAAATATTTGTATGTGGTTTTAATATCCTGAGCCCGTTTTTTTTTTTTTTTTTTTTTTTTTGCTGCTCTGCATTTTAGAAAGAGCCATTATAGTTCTAAAGAAATACGCACTGCAGGTTTATCAGCCCTATGGTGACCAAGTTTACTGCCACAGCTTTAAAGCAGAGGTGTGTTTCCAGCAACTGAGTTTCTGCATGAAGAGGGGATGTATAAACAAGCAAAACAGGCACGAACTTCAAACACCAGAGAGTAGGGGAGGAAAAAAAAAAAAGGAAAAGAGAGGAGATAGGGGTTAGGGGAAGGAAGCTGTGCTGCCACTTTCTCCTGGTTTCTAGATATTTAATAATAACTAGATAGAACAATGAGAACAATTACAATAAGATAGGAAAACAAAAGGCCGGGGCAGAGACCAGGAAAGAAGGGGGGAAATAGTGTTATTTGTTAATAGCTTGAGATTTTCACTCTGAAGATTGTTGTATTAGGTCATTTCAAAAGTTTTGTCAATTTTTATGAGTCTACTTTAAACTGTAATATCTCAGTGAATATTTATTCAATTTAATCGAAATAAGCGCCATTTGAATCAGTGCACTTTTGCCAACGTAACACAAGTCGATTAATTCCATCAGCATAAAAATTGGGTGCTCGGGATT
>CAUYPK010103928.1:0-11446 GCA_963574355.1 Loris lydekkerianus
TATTAGAGAAATGCAAATCAAAACCACCCTGAGATACTATCTAACCCCAGCAAGAATGGCCCATATCACAAAATCTCAAAACTGCAGATGCTGGTGTGGATGTGGAGAGAAGGGAACACTTTTACACTGCTGGTGAGACTGCAGACTAATACAAACTTTTTGGAAGGAAGTATGGAGATACCTCAAAGCACTCAAGCTAGACCTCCCATTGATCCTACAATCCCATTACTGGGCATCTAACCAGAAGGAAAAAAAATCCTTTTATCATAAGGACACTTGCACTAGACTGTTTATTGCAGCTCAATTTATAATCACCAAAATGTGGAAACACCCTAAATGCCCACCAACCCAGGAATGGATTAATAAGCTGTGGTCTATGTACACCATGGAATACTATTCAGACATTAAAAAAAATTGGAGACTTTACATCCTTCGTATTAAACTGGATGGAAGTGGAAGACATTATTCTTAGTAAAGTATCACAAGAATGGAGAAGCATGAATCCTATGTACTCAATTTTGATATGAGGACAATTAATGACAATTAAGGTCATGGTGGAGGTGGGGCACGGGGAGAGCACGGAGAGAAAGAAGGAAGGAAGGGTAAGGAAAGGAAGAACAGAGAGAGGGAAGGGAGGGGGGTGGGACCTTGGTTTGTGCCACACCTTTTGGGGGCAAGACACGATTGCAAGAAGGACTTTACCTAACTAATGCAGTCAGTGTAACCTGGCTTATTATATCCTCAATGAATCCCCAACAACAAGGATTGTAAGAACAAGGATCACTTCCAAAGATATGGACTCAATCCAAGTGCCCATTAATTCATGAGTGTATTAATAATATTCGGTAGATACATACCATGGGCTACTACCTGCTTATAAAAAAAGATGAATCAATACCTGCTGCCACACTGTGAATGGAAATGGAGATCATTCTAAGTGAAGCATGTAAATAATGGAAAATGAAACAACATATGTACTCACTATTAAATTGTAACTAACCAATGAGCACTCATGTGCACAGAGGGATGGGAAACTCAGTGGAAATCAAGCAGGAGTGGAAGAGGGGACAAAAATAACCAAACACAATGGATATTTTAAACAGTATTTGGGTAATGGGTACTCTTATAGCTTGGAATCAAGCATTATAAAAACACTTCGATGAAGAATGATACATAGAATGAATAGTATAACTGTGATGATAGATAAATTCCTAGACACATACAACTTACTAAAATTGAATTATGAAGAAATGCATAATCTTAATATACCAATAATGTGTAAGAATATTGAACCAGTAATCAAAAATCTCCCATGAAAGAGAAACTCAGAACCAGATAGCTTCATTGGTAAATTCTACCAAACATTTAAAGAAGAAACTAAAATTAATAGTTCTGAAACTTAAAAAAAAAAATGAAGAGCAGGGAATACTTGCAAACTCATATTATGAGGTCAGAGTTATCTTGATACCTAAGCTAACTTAGGATACTATACTACAAGAAAAGAAAACTACAGATCAATATCCCTGATGAACGTAGATGCAAAATTTCTTAACAAAATACTAACAAGCCAGAGCAAGATGGTGACCGAGTAACAGCTCTTTGCAACCGGGAGTGGTGAGACTAGGGAGACAAGATTCTAGCCATCTCTGGTTTGTGGGCTCTGCCCAGAAACATCCCTTTGGGGGTGTAGGGAGACAGTGAAAGACGTCTGGACCCCAGGAGGAGGACAAAAGCAGTGGAGAACTGGCAAGTGGTTGCATTCATTTGGTCTGAGGCCATGGCTGCTGTGGCTGTAACTACAACAGCAGTGAGATTGCAAACAGGGAAGGCCTTCCCTGTGGGTTGCTTTGTTTTTTTGAACTTCAGCACTTGGTTGAACCACCTTGGGAGAACTATAGCGAGAGTGCGGATGACTTTAGCATTGTCTAGGGCCCTTGACTGAGCCCCTGAGCCTGAATGGAACAAATATTGTTTGGCTGTGGGTCAGGAGTGCAGCCATTGTGGGAGAACTGCCCCTGCAGGCTCTGCCCTCAGGATCTCAGAGAGAGGCTTTGGCTGGGAGACCCTGGGCAAGTGATCTCATGACTGAGCAGTGCCAAAGACTGGGACTGAAATGCTGGGGAAGAGCCAAGATTTCAGTGTTTGGCAGTGGGAGGGCTGCCTTCCAACCATGACCCTCAGGGGTGTAGAGTGAGACCAGTTTTGGTGCATTGCATAAGCAGGCAGCCACTTCAGAAGAGATCCCAGCGACAAGTGCTTTCCTGGGAAAGCTTCTGCTTAGCCAAGGTTAATGGTTTAAAGTGTTTTTTAAGCAGGTGAAGGAGAGATTAAGGATCTCAACCCTGTGGGATTTGAGAAATCAGCAGAGGCTTCCAGTCTCCATCTCATACAGCTGTATCAGCATTGTGATTAACATCTCATACCCAAAGATCACCAGTTGCCCAGACAATATTCAGCAAGGTATATATATTGCTTTGGTTTTGGTTTCTTTCTTTCTTTCTTTCTTTCTTTCTTTCTTTCTTTCTTTCTTTCTTTCTTTCTTTCTTTTGAGAAAGAGTCTTACTTTATTGCCCTTGGTAGAGTGCCATGGCATCACAGCTCACAGCAACCTCCAGCTCTATGGGCTTAGGCAATTCTCTTGCCTCAGCCTCCCAAGTATCTGGGACTACAGGTGCCTACCACAATGCCTGGCTATTTTTTTGTTGCAGTTTGGCTGGGGTCGGGTTTGAACCTGCCACCCGTAGTATATGAGGCTGGTGTCCTACTCACTGAGCCACAGGCAACACCCTCTTTTTTTTTTTTTTTTCTTAATTTCAATATTTTTCCTCTAGATTTTTTTCTTCATTTTTCTAGTTTAAATATAATTTTCCATTGTTGCCCTTTTTAATAATAAGAACTTCATTTTTCCTAGTGTTTCTGCCCCCATTATTTGGTTTCCCCTCCAATTTTATCCCATAAGGTTTGCTATTTGTTTGTTTTGGTTCAATTTATACTATTTTTATCTTTCCTCTTTATTTAGTGGAGGTGAAATACTGGGTCTATTCAGGCTAACAAAGAGCTGCTGACCTCAAGGGAGGCACCCAACCCAGCATCCCCAGATGTTGGGCTTTTTTAAGGTTGGGTCAAAGTACCCTACTGTACACCTTTATTACTCCTGTCTCCCTCGTTCTGTGCCTCTCTTCTTTTTGTCAATATTACCTTTTACTAACCCCTTGTCTTTTCTATTTTTTCTTTTTTTTTAATCTTTTTTCCCTTCTTGCTCTTCAATCTTCTCATCCTTTTGGTTCTATACCAAAAGGACTCATCAAAACCTTAGGCCAGAGGCACAGGAACTTAAAGAGCAAGAGGAAATGAAAGGAAAATTAGGGCAAGGAAACAGATGAAAGAAAACACTCATGAGGAAGAATCAGCAGAAAAATCTGGCACCATGAAAAACCAGTCCAGAGCAACCCCCTAAGGGACCATGAGGTGGCTACTGCAGAGGATTCCACCTATAAAAAAATGTTAGAAATGACAGAAGGAGAATTTAAAAGACAGATTGTGAAAACAATAATGAAAATTGCTGATAAAGTGGAAAATAACCAAAAGGAAATCCAAAAACAGAATAAAATAAGAGGTGAATGATGTAAAGAATATTGAAAGAATATAGCAGAGCTGAAGGAATTGAAGCAGTCAATTAGGCAACTTAAAGATGCAATAGAAAGTATCAATAGCAGATTAGACCATGTAGAAGAAAGAATCTCAGAAGTAGAGGACAAAGATCTTGAGAAAACTCAGATAGTTAAAGAGGCAGAAAAGAAGAGAGAGAAAGTGGAATGTTCCCTGTCAGAATTATGGAACTTTATGAAGCATTCAAACATACAAGTTATAGGTAGGTATCCCAGAAGGGGAAGAAGAATGTCTCAGAGGAACTGAAGCCATTTTAGAGAATAGTAGAAATGAAAATTTCCCAAATATCACCAAAGATTCTGACACACTCCTTTCAGAGGGATATCAGACCCCAGGTTGCCTCAACTCAAATCAAGCTCCTCCTAGACACATTGTGATGAATCTGTCCAAAGTCAAGACAAAAGAAAAGATTCTTCAAGCTGCCAGGAGTAAGTGCCAATTGACCTACAGGGGCAAATCTATTAGGGTGACTGCAGACTTCTCTAATGAAAATTTTCAAGCCAGAAGATAATGGTCATCTACCTTTATTCTATTTAAACAGAAGGATTTCCAGCTCAGAATTCTATATCTTGCTAAGCTAAGCTTTAAAATTGATGGAGAAATAAAATCTTTTACTAATATGCAAACATTGAGGAAATTTGCCACAATAAAACCAACCCTATGGGGAAAATTCAACCTGTTCCACACACTAACCATCACAATGGACCACCAGCGAAGTAAGTACTCAGAAATTAAAGGACAGAACCTAGCTTCCACTATGATGCAAAAGATAAAACTAAGCAGTGGACTTTCACAAAATAAGATGGATAAAACACTACCACACTTATCAATTATCTCAATAAATGTTAATGGTTTGAATTCCCCACTGAAGAGGAATGGATTGGCTGATTGGATTAAAAAACACAGTCATCCATTTGATTTATGAAAGAAACACACTTAGCCTCAAAAGACAAATTGAAACTCAGAATTAAGAATTGGAAGATAATTTTTTAGGCAAACATAATTCAGAAGACAAGAGGGGTTGCAAACTTATTTTTTAGATACATGTGGCTTTAAAGCAACTGAAGTCAAAAAAGACAAAGATGGTCACTTCATATTGGTCAAGGGAAAAATACAACAAGAAGACATTTCAATTCTAAATATTTATGCACCCAACTTAAATGCTCCCAGATTCCAGAAACGGACCTTAATTAGTCTGAGCAATATGCTATCCTTTAACACCGTAATAACAGGGAACTTTAACACTCATCTCACAGACCTGCAAAGATCCTCTAAACATGAATTAAACAAAGATATAAGGGACTTAAATGAAACCCTAGAAAAACTGTGCTTGATAGATGTATATAGAACACTTCTTCCCAAAGCTAAAGAAAATACATTGTTCTCATTGGCCCATGGAACATTCTCCAAAATTGATTATATCCTAGGGCACAAAAAAAACCTCAACAGATCAAAAGAATTGAAATTTTACCTTGTATCTTCTCAGAGCATAAGGCATTAAAGGTGGAACTCAATTCCAAAAAAAACATTCAACCCCACACAATGGTATGGAAATTAAACAACTGTATGGCAGAATGACAGTTGCGTGCCGGAAGAAATAAAGAGGAAATCATTAACTTACTTGAGCATAACAACAATAAAGACACAAGCTACCAAAACCTGTGAGATAATGCAAAAGCAGTCCCGAGAGGGAAATTTATCACATTAAAAGCCTACATTTGAAAAACAGAAAGAGAACAAAAAACTCACAAACCATCTTATGAAATTGGAAAAAGGAGAACAATCTAAGCCAAAACCCAGCAGAAGAAAAGAAATATCCAAAATTAAATCAGAGATCAATGAAATTGAAAACAAAAGAATCATTCAGAAAATTAATGAAACGATGAGTTGGTTTTTTGAAAAAATAAATAAAATAGATAAACATTTGGCCAGATTAACTAGAAATAGAAAAGTAAAATCTCTAGTAACTTTAATCAGAAAGGATAAAAGGGGAAATAACAACAGATGTTACCGAGATATAAGAGATTATTTCTGAATACTACAAGAAACTCTATGCCCATAAATTTGACAGTGTGAAGGAAATGGATCAATATTTGGAATCACATCCTCTCCCTAGACTTAACCAAGAAGAAATAGATCTCCTGAATAGACCAATTTCAAGCACTGAGATCAAAGAAACAATAAAATAATTTCCCAACAAAAAAATGCCCTGGTCTGAATGGCTTCACACCAGAATTCTATTAAACGTTCAAAGAAGAGCTTATTCTAATACTGCAGAAATTATTCTAAAAAATTGAGAAGGAAGGGATCTTCCCCAGCATGTTCTATGAAGCAAACATTACCCTGATAACAAAACCAGGAAAAGACCCAACTAAAAAGGAGGACTTCAGACCAATTTTACTAATTACTATAGATGCAAAAATTTTCAACAAATTCCTAGTCAATAGATTGCAGTTTATCATCAAAAAAGTCATACATCATGATCAAATAGGTTTCATCTCAGGGATGCAAGGCTGGTTTAACATACACAAGTCCATAAACGTTATTCACCATATCAACAGAAGCAAAAACAGAGACCATATAATCCTTTTAATGGATACAGGAAAAACATTCAATAAAATTCAGCATCCTTTTCTAATTAGAAGACTGAAGATTATAGGCATAGGTGGCACATTTCTTACACTGATTGAAGCTATCTATGAAAGACCCACAGCTACTATTTTACTGAATAGAGTAAAACTGAAAGCTTTCCCACTTAGATCTGGAACCAGACAAGGTTGTCTTCTGTTGCCACTAGTATTCAATATAGTGCTAAAAGTTCTAGCCAATGTAATCAGGCAAGAGAAGAAAATAAAGGGCATCCAAATGGGAGCAGAGGAGGTCAAATTCTCTCTCTTTGCTGATGATATTATTTTACATTTAGAGAACCTCCAAGACTCAATCACAAGACTCCTGGAAGTCATCAAAAAATATAGTAATGTCTCAGGATATAAATTGAATGTCCACAAGTCAGTAGCCTTTGTATATGCCAATAACAGCCACGATGAGAGGCTAATTAAGGACACAACTCCCTTCACCATAGCTGCCAATAAAATGAAATACCTAGGAATATACTTAACAAAAGACGTGAAGGACCTCTATAAAGAAAATTATGAAACCCTAAGAAAATAAATACCAGAAGATATTAACAAATGGAAGAACACACCATGTTCATGGCTGGGAAGAATCAACATTGTTAAAATGTCTATACTTCCCAAAGCAATCTACAGATTCAATGCCATCCCTATTAAAATACCAACATCATACTTTCAAGACTTAGAAAAAATAATTCTTCATTTTGTATGGAACCAGAAAAGAACCCCACATACCTAAGGCAATTATTAGCAATAAAAAAGAAATTGGGGGCATCAACCTACCAGACTTTACCAAGTCTATAGTGGTCAAAACAACATGGTACTGGCACAAAAATGTAGATGTAGACATCTGGAACCGAATAAAAAAAAAGTAAATGAAACTAACATCTTATAGCATCCTGATCTTTGATAAACCAAAAAAGAACATACACTGAGGGAAAGAATCTCTATTCAGTAAATGGTGCTGAGTGAACTGGATATCCACATGTAAAAGACTGAAACTGGACCCACACCTTTGTCTACTAATAAAAATTGATTTGAAAGTGTGAAATAAATCTAAGGTGTGAAACAATTAAAATCCTTAAAGAAAGTGTGGGGAAAACACTGAAGATATCTGCCCGGGGAAAGACTTTATGAAGAATACTTCTGTGGCAATTGCAACAACAACAAAAATAACAAGTGGCACTTAATTAAACTCAATAGCTTCTGTACAGTTAAGGAAACAACAACCAAAGCAAATAGACAACCTACACAATGGGAAAGGATATTTGCATATTATGAATTGGACAAAAGCTTGATAATTAGGATTTACAGAGAACTCAAATTAACATAAAAAGAGCCAACAATCCCTTGTATCACTGGGCAAGAGAAATGAATAAAACCTTCTCTAAAGAAGATAGACGAATGGCTAACTAGCATATGAAAAAATGCTCATCATCCCTAATCATCAGAGAAATGCAAATGAAAACCACCCTGAGGTATTACCTAACCCCAGTGAGAATGTCCCACATCACAAAATCTCAAAACCACAGATGCCGGCATGGATGTGGCTAGAAGGGAACACTTCTACATTGCTGGTGGAACTGCAAACTAATACAACCTTTTTGGAAGGAAGTATGGAGAATCCTCAAGGAACTCAAACTAGATCTCCCATTTGATCCTGCAATCCTCTTATTGGGTATCTACCCAGAAGACAAAAAAAAATCCTTTTATCATAAGGAAATTTGCACTAGATTGTTTATTGCAACTCAATTTACAATAGCCAAAATGTGGAAATGGCTTAAATGCCCACCAACCCAGGAATGAATTAACAAGCTGTGGCATATGTGTACCATGAGTTATTATTCAACATTAAAAAAGGTGGAGAATTTACATCTTTTGTATTAAACTGAATGGAAGTAGAACACATTATTCTTAGTTAAGTATCACAATTGGAGAAGCAAGAATCCTATGAGGATAATTGATGACCTAATACATGTTGGGAGTTGGGGAAGGGAGGTGCAGGGAGAGGGAAGAAAGGAGGGGCTGGGGAATCACAGGATCTGTCACACCTCTTGGGAATGGGTCACTGTTATAAGAGGGACTTAACCACAAATGTAATCAGCACAAACTGGTTCTTTGTACCCTTAATACATCCCTAACAATATAAAAAAAAAGAAAAGAAAATGAAGAATTTGGATACCAAAAACTGTAAGATGCTGATGAAAGAAATTTTGGACTACACAAATAAAGGGGAAGATATCCTGTGTTCATGGTTCAGAAGAACTAGTATTGTTAAAATGTCCATACTACCCAAAGTGATCTATAGATTCAATACAATCTCTATCAAAATTCCAGTGACATTGGAATACGAACAATACTAAAATTTGTAGAGAATCAATAAATTCTTCAAGTAGCCAGAGCAATCCTTATTTATTTTTCATTTTATTTAATAAATAAAATTTTAAAAAGTTTTTGAGATTTGGTCTCACTCTTTTGCCTGGGCTAGAGTGCAGTGGCATCATAATGTTGTTCACTGGCACCTCCAATCCTCACACTTATGCCATCTACCTACCTCAGCCTCCTGAGGAGCCAGGACTACAGGCACCACCATGCCTACATAATTTTTCTATATTTTCTATAGACAAGGTCTCACTGTGTTGCTCAGGAGGGTCTTGAACACCAGGGCTCAAGCGATCATCCTGCCTTGTCCTCCCAAAGTGCTAGTATTACAGGTGTGAACCACCACATGTGGCCCAAACCAATCTTTAGAAAGAAGAACAAACCTAAAGGCATCTCAGATATCAAACTACATTATAAAGGTATAGTAACCTAAATAATATGTTGCTGGCATAAAAAGAGACACATAAACCAATGGAACAGAACTGAGAGCCCAGAAATGAATCAACACACATACCAATATTTGACAATGATGCCAAGAACACACTATGCGGAAAGGGTAGTTTCTGCAATAAATGGTGCTGGGAAAACTGAATATCCATATCCATAACAATAAAATTAGACCCCTTTCTTTTAACAGTAAAAAAAATTTCACTTGAAGTTTGTTGAAGAAATACATGTAAAACCCAAACACATAAAACTCTTAGGAGCAAATATAGGGAAAAAGGTTTTTGACATTTGTTTTGGCAGTGATTTTTTGAATACAACACAAAAAAACACAAGGAACAAAAGCAAAAATACACAAATAGGACTATATCAAAGTAAAAATCTTCTGCACAGCAAAGAACAATAAACAAGATTACAAACAACCTATAGAATGGGAGAAAATATAGTATTTGCAAACCACCTACCTGACTCATATGTTCAAGATATATAGCTAACATATATAACATATAACTATGTCTAATAGTTATATATATATTTTTTATTACATATAATTTATATATAATTATATATAAAACTATGTCTAATGGTTATATATATATAATTATATATAACTATGTCTAGTAATATATATAACTATATATGTAACTATGTCTAATAGTTATATATCACATAGCAACTGAAACATCTCAGTATTGAAACCAATAAAATAGAACGTAGCTATGATTTAATAAAAAAAAAATAAATAGAAATAGAACTATTTATCAGAACAGGGGTCACCTACACAGATCCACATATGGGAGGATATAGTGCAAGAGTCCCTATGATGTCAATGTGGCCTTGAGACAGGAACTGGCAGGCATTACTTTTGGTATTGCTGTAGCACTGCTTGAGGCAGGAAGTCTCAAAAAAAGTTTCAAATTATTCTGAACAAAACAGGATGGAGGCAGGGCAAGTTCTAACAAATTAGGACCAAAGTGGTAAACTACCTCCACCCCTGTGAAAATTTATCCCCCTGTTCAGCCTATAATTCAGCTGCTGCTTAAATAGAAAGGCAACAGGAGCCAGGTGGCTGGTTTTCTTCTGCAGGGAGAATTAGCCTTTGCTCTGTCTATGGGGTGCATTTTCTACAGTGTCTGAATAGATCTCGCTTTCACTTTATACTTTCAGTAGCTCCTGAATTCTTCCTTTTGTGAAGACAAGGACTGCCTGTGCCTCCCAGTGTTGGAGTCCCTTCCTATGTCATTCTCATTCTCTCAAAATAACTTATTGTTCTGTTGATCTTAGGCAACCTCAGCATACAATTTTCTTTTTTTCCTTTTTGCTTAATACTTTCATCTTTTCATTTAAGGGAAGCAATTTACAGCTTCTCTGTAACCTATCAGAGTTGCCAGCATCACCACTTTTCAACATTAAGGCCACTACTAAGTAAAACAAATGTTCCTTGGACAAAGGTACTGTGATACCAACAAGGGTTGATCTGATAACCAAGGCAGCTTCTAAGTGAGTAATGAGTGGTCACATGACATCTAATGAATAAAGGTGCTAGACAAAGGTAGGAGTCATGTTCAAGGAGGGACTAGAGGGGCTGCGTGAGATTTCATCACACTATTCAGAATGGCAGCCAATTTATAACTTATAAATTGTTTATGGAATTTTTATCAAATATTTTCAGAACATGCTTCACCATTGGCAACTGAAACCATAGAAAATAAATTGTATGTATGGGAGAAATATTGTAGTTTATAATAGTATAAAGATACCAATATCTATGAAGATGTCTAGAAGTACAAAACCTTCAGACAGAAAAATGTTAATAGAAATTTTATGAAGAAAAGTTTTAAAATTAGTAATTTACACATACCATATACATGAGATGGAAGACATAACATTCTAAAGATGTCAATTCTCTTCAGATGGATCCATAGACTCAATGCACTCCATGCAAAATCCCAATAAAATTTTGACAGCTGATTTGGGCACACAAAGACCCAAGATACTTTGGAGGAAGAGGAGAAGAGTTACTCCTTCTCCTCTTCTGATACTACATATCAGAAGTCACTGGGAAGCTGTCCCCATATGACAGTGCTGGGCTGGCATCAGCAGAGCCAAACATGGGCCAATGGCAGAGAAAAGAAAACATAGAAAGAATGTGGCCATTCAGTTAATAAAAAGGGTAGCACTGCAAATCAGCAGAGAAAAGGATGGTTTAACCAATAAGTTGTGTCTTCAGAAAAAGTGTTAAAAATCAAAACAGAACCTTTAATTTTTTTTTTTTTTTTTTTTTTTTTTTTTTTTTTTTTTTTTTTTTTTGTGGGGGG
>CAUYPK010103929.1:0-50975 GCA_963574355.1 Loris lydekkerianus
AGACTGAGTACATTGGATACTTTTTTTCCCATTCTTGAGATACTTTGCTAATATGTTCCAGCTCTATCCATGTGAATGTGTAAGAGGTAAAGTCTCCATCTTTCTTTAAGGCTGCATAATATTTCATGGTGTACATATACCTCAATTTATTAATCCATTCATGGATCGATGGGCACTTGGGCTTTTTCCATGACTTAGCAATTGTGAATTGTGCTGCAATAAACATTCTGGTACAAATATCTTTATTATAATGTGATTTTTAGTCTTCTGGGTATATACTTAGTAAAGGAATTATAGGATTGAATGGCAGATTTACTTTTAGATCTCTAAGAGTTCTCCAAACAGCTTTCCAAAAGGAATGTATTAATTTACATTCCCACCAGCAGTGTAGAAGCGTTCCCTTTTCTCCACATCCACGCCAATATCTCTGGTTTTGGGATTTTGTGATGTGGGCTAATCTTAAGGACGGTCATTTTAATGATAATTGTTTCAATTCATGAGCATTGATGTCTCCACTCTTTTGTGTCCTCTTTAATTTCTTTCATCAGTGTTTTGTAGGTTTTTTTTGTAGAGATCTCTCATCTCTGCTCTAGATATTTGACCCCCCAAACCTCATGTTAAAATCTGATCCCCAATGTTGGAAGTAGGACCTAGTGGGAGGTTTATGGGTCATGGAGGTAGACCTCTGATAAATACATTGATGCTGTCCCTGGAGTGGGGTGATTTCTCACTCTATGTTAGTTGTCATGAGAGTTGGTTGTTAAAAAGAACCTGGTATCTCTTCCCCTCCCTCTTGCTTCCTCTCTTTTGCCATGTGACCTCTGAATGTGCAGTCTCCCCTTCCTCTTCCTGCATGAGAGGAAGTGGCCTAAGTCCTCATCAGAAGCAGCTACTGACACCCATGCTTCTTGTATAGCCTGCAAAACTGTGATCCAAATCAACTTCTTTTCTTTATAAATTACCCAGACTTGGGTATTACTTTAGCTTAGATCTCCATGCCGTACAGACGGTCATTTTGTTGACACACTGTGACAACACGAGAGTCACTGCTGCGGCCTGCTGTGGCTGTGGCACTGGGAGCCAGACACTTGGGCCTCCCTCATGGCTGCCCTGTCCCCACTGTGCTGATTCGAGTCTGCCTTACACCTGAAGGCACTCTCACACGAGCAAAAGTCACTGTGACATTCTGGGGGATTCTTGCTTCTATGTGAACGTGGCTTGATCGGATTTAACCATGTTAAATGCTGAGGCTGTTTCATCTAGAAAACAGCCCCAGGGCTGGACCCTGAGTTAGCATCAGAGAGGGGCCTTGCTGTGGTGTGGGACTCTCCTCCAAGGCAAATTAGAGACCAGGTTGGCAAGACCAGGAAGTCACAGAAGAAAAATACTATAGAGTCACTAGGAATCTGGGGACTTAAGGCACATCCATTTGCATCATCAGGATGGAATCTTCATCTGTAGTAGGGTTTAGCCTCAGCCAGAGTGAGGCCTATGTAATTTTGTTTTTTGTAGCTAGTGTAAATAGGATTGTCTTCTTGATTTTGTTCTCAGCCAGTTCATTATTGATGTATAGAAATGCTATTGGATTTTGTATATTGATTTTTGTATCCCACAACTTTACCGAATTTATCAAATCTAAGAGTTTTTTAGAGGGGTCTTTAGGTTTTCTAGATATAAATCATAACATCAGCAAAGAAGGACAATTTGACTGCTGCTTTGTCAACTTGGATGTTTTTTATTTTGTTCTTCTGCCTGATTGCTATGGCTGGAACTTCCAATGTTGTGTTGAATAGGAGTGGTGAAAGTGGGCATCCTTATTTTGTTCCAGTTCTTAGAGGAAAGGCTTTCAACTTTTCCCCATTCAGTATGATGTTAGTGGTAGATTTGTTATATGTGGCCTTTATTATGTTGAGGTGTGTAGTTTCTATGTGTAGTTTGTTCAGAATTCTTACCGTGAAGGTATGCTGAATTTTATCTATTTTTTTACATTTATTGCGATGATCATATGGTTTTTGTCCTTTATTCTGTTGGGGTGATGTATAACATTTATTGATTTGCATATGTTGAACCATCCTTGCTTTCCTAGGATGTACCCAGCTTGATCATGGTTTGTTTATTTTTGATACACTGGTTTGCTAGTATTTTGTTGAGAATTTTTTCATCTATGTTCATCTGGGATAGATATTGGCTATAATTTTCTTTTTTGTTGTTGTTGCGTCCTTGTTTGGTTTTGGTATCAGGGTAATGCTGGTCTCTTAGAGTGAGTTAGAAAGAATTTCCTTTTCTTAAATTTTCTGGGAATAGTTTGAGGAGAATTGGTAGAATTCACCAGCAAAGTCATCTGGTCCTGGCCTTTTCTTTGTTGGAGACTGTTTATTTATTTATTTATTTCAGGTTAATGTGAGGGTACAAAAAACTAGATTACAATGTTTGCATTTGTTAGGTAAAATCCCTCTTGTAGTTGTGTCCTTCACCCAAAAGGTGTGCCATACACCCTTACCTTGTGTCCATTAAGTTTGAGCACACCAATCCCTCTCCCTCCCTTGCTTATCCTCCCTTGTTCCTTCTTCCCCTGACTCGAATTGAGTTTTTCTCTTATATGGGTGTATATTAGATCATCTACTGGCTTCATATTAGTATTGAGTGCACTGGATATTTTCTTTTCCAATCTTGTGATGCTTTATTAGAAAGAATGTGTTCTAGCTCCATCCAAATTAATACAAAGATATAAAGTCTCTTATCTTTTTTAATGACTGAATAGTATTCCATGGTATACATATACCACAGTTTATTAATCTTCTGGGTTGATGGGCAATTGGGTTGTTTCCACATCTTGGCTATTGTAAATTGAGCTGCGATAAACAATCTAGTACAAATTTGTCCTTATATGGGAGGCACCTGTGGCTCAACGGAGTAAGGTGCCAGCCCCATATGCCGGAGGTGGCGGGTTCAAACCCAGCCCCAGCCAGAAACTGCAAAAACAAACAAACAAACAAACAAAACAAAACAAATTTGTCCTTATGATAAAGTGATTTTTTTTTTTCTTCTGGGTAGATGCCCAGTAATGGGATTGCAGGGTCAAATGGGAGGTCTAATTTGAGTTATTTGAGGATTCTCCATACTTCTTTCCAAAGAGGCTATATTAGTTTGCAGTCCCACCAACAGTGTAAAAGTATTCTCTTCTTTCCACATCTGTGTCAGCATCTGCAACTTTGGGTCTTTGTGATGTGGGCTATTCTCAGTGGGTTTAGGTGATATCTCAGGATGGTTTTGATTTGCATTTCTCTAATGATGAGGGACAATGAACCTTTTTTCATATGTTTATTAGCCATTCATCTGTCTTCCTTGAAGAAGTTTCACTGCTTATAAAAATTGACTCAGGATGGACAAAAGGCTTAAATCTAAGACATGAAATGATAAAAATCCTACAAGAAAGTGTGGGAAAAACTCTTGATGATGTTGGCCAGCAGTAGAATGGTCTGAGTGGCCTTGTTCTTTGTGCAGGTTCTTGGGAAGAGGCTGGTTCTGTGAGGGTGTTGAGATTGCCTTTGATGCTTGAACAAGAGAATCAACACATATGCACTGGAGAGCAGCATGATTCCTAATCACTGAAAAACACCAGAGTAGCCACATCTAGGTTCCAGACTTTGTGTTGTGTGAGTCCATTTTCTTAGGTGACCTTTCCAAGGTGAATTGTCTGATCTCAGTCCTCGGTTCAGGGGTTGGGGCAGAAGTAGACTCAGGCTTGGCTCACTTCACAGATCAGCATTTCCATGATTTGGATGAGATCTTGCCCTGCAGGCTCTGCAGCACTTGGGCCTTGCAATTGGCTTCATCCCCCACCTTAGGCTCTGCTGTTCCACTCATTGCTGGTGCCTCAGAAACCTCGGCAGCAGAGTGCTGCTGCAGCCCCACCATGCCACAGTCCTGGAAGGGCTTCCTATTGGAAGACTTTTTGTAACTGATTCAATCTCATTACTCATTGGTCTGTTCAAGTTTTCTATTTCTTCATGATTCAATTTTGGTGGGTTATATGTGTCCAGCAATGTATGCATTCCTCTAGGTTTTCCAGTTTGTTAGTGAATAGTTATTCATAATAGTCTCTGATGTATGTGTACAATTTCCAAAGTTGTTCTTGTTATCAATTTCTAATTTCACTGTGGTCTGAGAAGATACCTCGATATGATTTAAATTTTTAAAACTTTGTTGAGACTTGTTTTGTGTCCTGGCCTATTACCTGTCCTGGAGAATGTTCCATGTGTTGATGAGAATGTGTACTCTGTAGCTGTGGCATGAAATGTTTTATAAATGTCTGTTTGGTCTAATGTGCAGTTTAAATAGTTTCTTCGTTAATTTTCTGTCTGAGTTATCTGTTTAATGCTGAGAGTGTGATGTCGAAGTTCTCAGCTACTATTGTATTGAATTCTTTGTATTTCTTTAGATTAGATAATATTTGCATATTTATCTGGCTCCTTTGGTTTTGGAGGCATTTATGTTTGGAATTATTATATGCACTTGCTGAATTGTGTCCTTTATCATTATATGATGATTTTCTTCATCTCTTTTTACTGTTTTTCACTTAAAGTCTGTTTTATCTGATATGCCGTATATACTCGAGTCTATACGGTAAATATAGCTACTCTTGCTTGCTTTTTTCTGTTCGAATGGAATATATTTTTCCTTCCCTTTACTTTCAGCCTGTAATATGTGTCTTTACAAGTGAGATGAGTTTCTTGTAGGCATCATATAGTTGGGTCATATTTATTTATTTATTTTTGAGACAGAGTCTTACTTTGTCACTCTTGGTAGAGTAACACAGGTCACAGCAACCTCAAACTCTTGGGCTTAAGTGATTGTCTTGCCTCAGCCTCCCAAGTAACTGGGACTACAGGTGCCTGCCACAATGCCCAGCTATTTTGTTGTTGTTGTAGTTGTCATTGCTGTTTAGTAGGCCCAGGCCAGATTTGAACCCACCAGCCCCAGTGTATATGACTGGTGCCCTAACTGCTGAGCTATGAGCGCTGAGCCCTTTTTTTTTTTTTTTTTGAAACAGTGTCGCACTCTGTTGCCCCTA
Source organism: Loris lydekkerianus (assembly GCA_963574355.1). Classification (NCBI taxonomy): domain Eukaryota; kingdom Metazoa; phylum Chordata; class Mammalia; order Primates; family Lorisidae; genus Loris; species Loris lydekkerianus. The sequence continues at coordinate 5,075 of CAUYPK010103929.1, forward strand.
GGTAGAGTGGCATGGTGTCATAGCTGTCAGCTACCTCAAACTCTTGGGGTCAAGCAGTTCTCTTGCCTCAGCCTCCCGAGTAGCTGGAACTACAGGTGCCTCCCACAATGCCCAGCTATTTTTAGAGAGTGGTCTCTCTTTTGTTCAGACTGGTCTCAAACTCTTGAGCTCAGGCAATCTACCCATCTTGGACTCCTAGAGTGCTAGGATTAAAGGTGTGAGACACTGTGCCTGGCCCCTTTTGGTATTCTTTACTTGCCTTCTCCAGGTTGAGGTTGTTGAACACTGAGGTGGCTAAGTTCAATAGCTCATTTGAGTTATTTTGGGGTCCCAGTGCCTTACACTGGAGTTTCTTACAGATATTAGAGGCCAGTTGATTAATAAAATGGGCATTAAGTACAACTCTCCCTTCATTGATTCAGGGTCCAAGTTGGTATACTTTTGGACTCCTTCCTCTAGTCTTCCCTTAAAGGGGGCTGTATTTTCATCTTTACACTGGGTCAGCTCAGCTAACTTGGAGACATTATGCAAAATCAATTAATTTTTTGCAAGGAATGTTCCACCTCATTCCTTTGTGATGGCTGCCAGGGATAGACCTGTATTTTCTCCTTCTCACTCTCCACACATCACTTTCTGGGGAACAGACACTCTTCCTTGCCTTTTGTTAAGTCTCCTGCCACAATTGCCTCCCAGTCCCCTCAAACACAGACTTCCCTTGCTTCTCACAAGCCTCTTGCCTGATTACCTCCCAATCTACTTGGACCTGTATAGGTGTCCACAAGGAAGATGACTCTAGTTTGCAAAGAAATGGGGCTACCCTGGGGATCTAGCTTGTCCCTTGAGGGTATTAATGAAATACTTTAGCATAGCTTTATTGCTTCCTGTGGTGTCAGGGGAAATAAAGCCATCTCATGAAAGTGGGGTTGTTACCAAGAATGAGATATTGAAAAAGGTTCCCAAAGCCCAAAAAGTGGAGAGGTCTCTAGACAAAATATGTTGCTTGTGCCAAAATGTAAAAACAAAACAAGCAAACAAACAAACAAACAAACAAAAAAAAAAAAACAGAAAGGGCAGTCCCCTCTGGGATGACACTAAAAGGAAACAGTGGCTTGTGCTTTGGAGTTCCATCCACACAAAAAGGGTACAGGGAGAGGATAGTGACTTAAACACTTCAATTGGTTTTTTTTTCTCTTCTTTCCTTCCAGTTAATATCATTTTTTGTGGGAATGATTGGTCTTTACAGTAGAACAGAAAAACTACTAATACACAATTTTCAATAAAGACTCTAAAAGAAATCAATCACCAGAGGAAAAGTGGACAGACCAGCTCTGTAGCTTCTGTGAACACCGCCTGGATCCTCCATGTTAACACCCCCTCTTTCCTCTGGGAAGCCATGTGGGATCCACCATGTTGGATTCTCCATACTTGCACCTCCTGCTTTCTTCTCCGGGTTGTCGTGTGAGGTCCTCCCTGTTCCTCTTCTGGGAAGCCATTCCATCTCCCTGCTCCCCTTCTTGGATATCATATGGCCTCCCTGCTCCCCTTCTGGAAACCACAAGAAACACCATGCTTTCATATTCCAGACTTGATCTATAGAAATTCCTTTGTCATCCTGGGAGCACCTACTGACATTTTCGCCCTAACACTTTGTGAGCACATCTGAGGAAGGGGATGAATAAAATCCTGGTTCAGCAGACACAGGCACTCAGTTATCTTACCTGGGATCCTATGTGGAATGCGGGCAACACAGGGGTCCTCTGTGGGTCTTTTTCTTGGGGTGTTTGTGCTAGGAAAAATATTGAAGGTTTTCTTCCCAGATTTCGTGGCACCAGAAAAGATGTTGAGGGCTTGGGGTCCTAATTCCTTGAACCCAGTTGACCTGGTTCAATTACTTGGCTGAGCTAGAAAGTTCAACTGAGGCACGGCAGTAACCGAAAGCAAAAGTGAGTGGAAACTGAAAATAAAACTGGAGCAGCACGAAAGCATACCTACACAACTTTTGGGGTAACAAAGAGAGATTTTTATTTAGAAGAACAAAGAAAAAGTTTAGAGCACTTCCAAAGAGAGTTGGAAGTGGGTCCCTATCCTGAAGGAGAAAAGATGAGAGAGACCTGTAAATTTCTTTTTGATTGGGATTTGTTGTTGGAGAGTTATTGTGTGTCCCTATAGAAGTGTCATATTTCCTTGCTTTTTTCACATTTCCTGTGTCCTTGGGCTGATATCTGCACATCTTGTATAATAGTTGTTTCTTCCAGTGTTTTGAGTTTGCTTTCACAGGGGAGCATTTTTTTGTGAAGATTTATCATGGTGTTAGTTGGGTGGCTCCCTTTAGCTTTGGTTCTGGGTGGGTATAGTACAGTAGTGTAGTCTGTGTGATTTTCTCAGCTGTAAACAGTGTCAGCGGTATCTGTGATTTCCTCAGTGTCTTAGGGTGTGGTTATCAGTGGAGGCTGTGGTGCAGTTTTGCTTGATCTCATCTATTTTTGAAACTTTAGAATGTATTTAGTATTTTGTTCAATGAATTCTTCAGTTCCAGATTTTCTCTTTGTTTTTTAAAATATCTGTCTCTTTGGTAATCTCTTCAAATTTGTCCTCAGGGATTCTGAAGGTGCAGGGCTTCCCCTCTGCTGGGGGTGAGGAGGTCACTGCCAGTGGCTCCTCTTTAGCCCTGGCAGCTGGAGTGAGAATGTCAGTGGAGCTTCAAGGGTGTGTCAGGGGCTGTTGGGCCTGAAGGCGGGATGTAGTCTGGGGCGGGCTGGGCTGTCAATATGGCATCTTGCTCAGGCCTGGGGGTGTGTGGGACCCCAGGTGAACTCCCTCTCTGGAGCAGTGCTGTTGTCTGGTTTCTGGAAGCTCCTTATGCTAGTCTCAGGGCCCGTGGGAGTAGAGGGGCTCTCTCATGCTAGGATTGCAGAAGTCTATGGTGGGCATGTGGCTCGCTCAGGGTCTCTCACTTACTCTTCTTTTTTTTTTTTTTTTTGAGACAGAGTCTCAAGCTGTCACTCTGGGTATAGTCCTGTGGCATCACAGCTCACAGCAACCTGCAACTCCTGGCCTCAAGTGATTCTCCTGGTTCCGCCCCCCAAGTAACTGGGACTACAGGTGCCTGCCACAATGCTGGGCTGTTTTTTTTTTTGTTGTTGTTGTTGCAGCTGTCATTGTTTGGTGGCCAGGCTGGACTCGAACCCACCAGCTCAGCTGGCGCCTTAGCTGCTTGAGCCACAGGCACCGAGCCTCACTTACCCTTCTTGCATTGGGCAGCCTCTCCAGACTCCCAGGTAATCCCAGCCACCAGGCTGCCTCCCTTCCCTCTCCTTTCTTGCTTTAGGACTCAGAGGTCCTCAAACTTTTTAAACAGGGGGCCAGTTCACTATCCCTCAGACCGTTAGTGGGTTGGATTATAGTTTTTTAAAAAAATGAACAAATTCCTATACACACTGCACATATCTTATTTTGAAGTTAAAAAACAAAACGGGAACAAATACAATCACACCACCTCATGTGGCGTTTGAGGACCCTTTAGGTGTTTGCTGTGACTTCTGTGTTGGATTCCAGCATTCTTAGATGATCTATTCCAAGTGTGATTATCTGCTAGCTATTTGGTTCTCCTTCGTGGAGGAGGTGATGCCTCTTGTCACCTGTCTTGACGCCTCTGATTATTCTTAAGTGCATGCAGAAGCTCATGCATGCTTTTTCAGACCCTTCTCCCTCTCCACCATAGGCAGCATAGGGAACAAAAGTGAGGTGGAATCTACTTAAAAGGATTTATAAAGGGAAAAACACATTTAGAATGGATGGGTGATTGTTTTTAGGGCCTGCATGAATTTAGGATTCTCTGGCTACTCAGAAGAGAGGAGATTATATTATATTTTATTGCTTTTCTTTTGCTCCCCCACCGCACCCAGTGAAGAGGTCTAGAAACACATTTTGGCTGACGGAGAAGCAGATCAGAATTAAGAGGAAAGAACAGTGAGATGGGAAGGAAGAGAGTGGACTGGGGTGTTGTCGGACCTGTTGTACCTTCACTTTTATGATTGATTCTGGGCAGGTGGGAATTGTCAGAGGTCCTTGGTTCTAGTCTGGGTCTTACATAAATTCATTGTCACCAGAATCAAATCTTGAGCATGTTGTTTGAATGTTGGGGCTTTAGATTATTTAGAAAACAATGAGATTGGTCCCCAAACCTAAATATGGGTTTGATGTGGAGGAAATTCAACTGAAGCAAAATTCGGAAAAGGAAAAATAACTATATTTCATTTTGTGAAATGTGGTTGATTTTTTGCGAAGCTAAATGTACTCAATGTAATGGATTTTTCTTTATTCTGATGCTGAGTCTGCCCTACTTTTTAATGTAACTTTTTTTATTTTATTAAGTGAAGGTGGAAGTAGATGGCGGTTGTTTTTTAATGACTTTACTTGGCAAAATAAAAACTTGGCAATATTGTTTTAATCCTTTAAATTTGTTTTGAAATCTTAATGGTACATAAAATCCATAACTCTCAAACCAGATAACCTTTAAAGTTCCTTCTCGCTTTAACAGTTGGAGAGTCTAACCTTTTTTTGCCACTTGTAACTGGGAGGTGAGAAATTCAAGTGTCAGCTTATGTTTGCAGCCTGGAACAAGCTGTGTTTTTGCCCAGAAAAGTCATAGTGCCAGTATGTATTTTACAGGTGCTTCATTTTCTTCAACTAGAACAAAACCTGAAGGTTAACTTTAAATGTTGATTTGACTAAAGGTAAGAATGGAAATAGTGGGGAAACATTCACTGTCATATATTGCTGATAGGAGTGTAATTTGGCCCATGAAAGGCCTAATAGCAGATATTTTTAAGTTCATAGGCCACAAAAAGTCTTCATCATATATTATTTCTCTACTCCCTTTTCTTTGTTTCTTCCTCTTTTTTAAGATGTGAAAAAAGTCCATAGCTTATGGGCTGTGTTTGGCCTGTGGGTCATAATTTGCCAGTACTCGTCTGGTATCTCAGAAAGGCTATTTGTTTGTATCTGTCGAAGTTGCAAATATAGCATTATCCAAAGACTGAAGAATTCTGCTTGCAGGAATTTATCCTACAAATGTTCCATTCTCACCTGTGAAAAATGGTCTGTGTACAAAGGTCCTCATAGTATTGTTTAAAATAGCAAAATATTGAAAGCAATTTAAATGCCATCAGTGGGAACTGGTTAAGTAATAGAATATCCATATAGCAGAATGTGACAGTCTTTTAAAAGTCCAGAAGCAACTCTATATGGAATAATGCTTGAGATATAGCATTTAATAGGGAAAAAATAAGTGCAAAACAATGTTTTTATTATACTATTTATTGGTTTAAAAAGGATAGTGTGTGCGTGTGGACCTGTGTCCACATCTGCTCACTGTGAGTATAGAACGTCTATTGTGGTGGTTGCTGAATGGCTTAGGGATGATAGAGAAATTTACTTTTTAAATTGATAATTATTTTGTGGTTTGTGAATTTAGTGCCATGTACATGTATCATCTATTCAAAAAAAATAACTTTAATTTTTAAAAAATAATGAGTGGAGAAAACGATAATTCCTAGTGTAAGAACATTCAGAGAAATTATAGCTTGAAATAGATCTGAATCATTCTTCAAGCGCAGGTGAACCCGTGCGGCCCTGAAACATGTACGCCATTTGATTCCTTTCACATGAAGGTACTCTGAAAGAATAATCATCCTTTGTCAGCTTTTGATCGCCTGTGGTGGTGGAATACCCATCCGGAGTGGTGGGGTCGAAGGTTATGCTGTTGACAGGGCTCCTTGTGATTTTTAACATTGTAAGCAGCAGTCAGACTGGGAGTTGACCTAAAGAATGAATAGAGGTGAAGAGAATTTAGTTTGGTAATAAGATAAAATCCATAGATGTGGGATGTTGGCGTGGGAAGGCTCGCTGAGACTCATGTAACCCCTTGGCTTTATCAGTGTTGTGAGAGTTTAGGGCTTGGGTAAGGTCAGACAGCTCGTGGTCCAGCCTTTAACTCAGATTGCCTGACGCTTCCCCATACTACTGACATGGAGAAGGCTGTGCCTCTAATGGGTGTTACTCTTATTGTCCCAACCTTTACTTTTCTATATTCCTGACTCGCTAAAAGACAGAGACATGGAAGATGGTTCCCCAGTAGTTACTCTCCCCTGAGTCATATCCAGCCACAAAGACTCTATTCTTTCTCCCACGTCCCTCCTTGAACAGCGTACTCAGCAGCTCTTATTCCTTACCCTGAGCAGAAGGCCCAACCAAATCCTTGGGTATCTGAGACAGGTAGTGTTGGGGTAAAAAAACAGTACTGTCAGGCCAGGCGCAGTGGCTTACGTCTGTAATACTAGCACTCTGGGAGGCTGAGGCTGGTGGATTGCCTGAGCTCAGGAGTTCAAGACCAGTCTGAGCAAGAGCAAGACCCCCCTTCTCTACTCAAAATAGAAAAATTAGCCAGGCATTGTGGCAGGTGCCTATAGTACCAGCACTCTTGCTCGAGCCCAAGAGTTTGAGGTGGTTATTGCTGTGAGCTGTGATGCCATGGCACACTACCCAGGGTGATAGAGTGAGACTCTGTCTCAAAAAAAACCCCAAAGGCTCCATGCCCATAGCTCAGTGGTTAGAGCACCCGCCACGTACATTGGGGCTGGTGGGCTCGAACCCGGCTTAGGCCTGCTAAACAACAATGACAACTACAACAAAAAATAGCTGGGCATTAATGGCAGATGTCTGTAGTCCCAGTTACTTGGGAAGCTGAGGCAAGAGAATCGCTTAAGCCCAAGAGTTTGAGGTTGCTGTGACTCCACAGCACTCTACTCAGGGCAACATAGGGAGACTCTGCCTCAAAAAACAAAACAAAACAAAAAACAACCCTGAAACAGCCCCTCCCCCCCCCCCGCACTGTCTCTTCTGAAGGGAAGGGGTAACTGTGGCCAAGCAGTGCCATAAGGAGGAGACGTGAGAAGGGAGCATGCCGAGTCACCGATGTGCAGACATAGCTGAAGATGGAGAGGAGATGTGGGAAGGGGGGGGTCGCAAGGGTGGCCAGTTCCCCACCTCTCTAAATAGGCACCCCTGGAGTCGGGCCTGGCCTTGTTACTTTGGTGTTGGCCAATAGAATGCAGGAGGAGTGATGGGTGGTGTGCCAATTCCAGGCCTCAAGAGCTAAGGCATGCTTCTGCTAGCTCTCTTGCATGCCCCCATTGCCATGAGGATATTCTCAAACAGAGCTGAATTACCCTAATTTTCCCAGCCAGGTACTCCCTAAATCATTAAACAAGTGGCTGGTCCCAAGGTGGTAATTACACCAGGGTAAGTAGTCCCAGCCAAGCTCAGAGCCACCTCACTGACACCCCCGCCCCCCAATACACTTGAACTATAAGCACTTGCTATTATAAGCTAATGAAGCTTTCTGATTGTTTTTTCTGCAACATTATTGTGAGTAAATAACTGATACAGATGGGGATACCAGTGGTTGGCTGTGTGTTCAGAAATGGAGAAACTGGAGTTTTCTTTCTCCTCCTATATAACATGTCTGGAAACATGGGGAAGTATTTCTGGTACAATAGAAAGAAAAAAAAAAAAAAAAGACAGAAACAGGTAGGGCTAAGTCCCAGTGATGGGAAAGTATTCCATAGTTGGTAAAGTGCTATAGAGGAAAAGCAAAGTGTTAGGGAAGTTTCTAGAAAAATTGTTAGAAATGTCGGTACTGATAGTAGCATTTCAAAGAACTGCCGTCCCTTCTTCTATAAACCATTTAACTTAATCTATTGGGATTTCCCCCCCCTTACCACAGGTTGCTATTATAATTTTACTAATGAGCTTATTTAAATTTCCCAGTATGAGATAATTCCCCTGTTATATAGTTGCTGTCATACTCAAGTAGGAGAATTATCCTAGCTATATGATTGAAAAGCCCATGAAAAAGTTCAAAAAGAAAAGGAATAAAAGAATCATTCATTGGCCAGATGTCGTGGCTCATGCTTGTAATTGTAGCGCTCTAGAAGGCTGACTTCCTGAGATTAAGAGTTTGAGACTAGCCTAAGCCAGAGTGAGACCCTGTCTCTATAAAAAATAGAAAAATTAGATGGGCGTGGTAGTGTACCTGGTATCTCTTGAGCCCAGGAGTTTGAGGTTGCAGGAGCTCTAACTGGCGCCACTGCACTCTAGCCTGGACGACAGAATGAGACCCTGTCTCCAAGAAAAAAAAAAAATCATTCAGGATGTTGATGGAACATTTTATCCCAAAAATGTATTTTAGGAAATCTGAATAGACCTCTTGATTGGTTCCAGTAAGATATAAAGATCCCAATAGATTCCTAAAAGGGACTTGATAATTAAATATCTATTCATAGTTTAGAAAATAAAATTCTTATAAAAATAGAGTATTTCTTTACCATGATTTAAGTCAGTTATTTTTCAACCAGTGTGCTGAGAGAGGATCTTATGTACCGTATATACTCGAGTGTAAGCTGAGTGTTTTCGGCACAAATTTTGTGCTGAGTTCGGGTTTTTCGCCACAAATTTTGTGCCAAAAAAAACTCAGCTTATACTCGAGTATATCGGTATGCCACAAAAAAATTTAAAGATCATTAATTTATTTTTGAAAGAAGTTCAAAGAATAGTAATTCTTTTTTTCTTAACTCTTTTTGATCAATATAATTTAAATGTGCCACAGAAGTTTATAGGATCAAGTGTGCTGTGAGATAAAAAACTATATTTTGTGTGTATATGCACATGTACATATCTTTTAGACCAACATCCAACATCATGCTTAGTAGTGAAACACTAGAGATTTCCCTTTAAAAAAAAAACCCAGATGACATTTGTTGTTCTGGGACTTCTTGTCCATGCAATAAAGCATGAAACTTATAAAGTATAGTGGACAGTATTAAGTGAAAAGTTGTTTTGTTTTTTTTTAAATAACATAATTACCAATAAAAACAAGCAAATACATGGTAAGTAAAACATGTTCCTGGAATTACTGAGAGCTTAGCAAAGTTGTGGGTTTATACTTGAAGAATAATAGCTTTATAATCCACCACCAATGATATGTTAGATTTAATGGGGGAAATGTTCCCATTCACATTAACAGCAAAAAGCGTAAAACCCACAGAAAAACTCAGACAACACATTGCTAGACTATGTAAACAAAGGTATTTGTTTGGAGGTATTTTTAAAAATTCTGGGCTCCATCAGGTTTCTGGATGTTAGACTATTGAATATTTTACAATTATTATTTTTCTCCAAATTATTAATTTTATGTAAGCCAATATGGTGTTGCAGAAAAGTTTCACTGCTACAATCTGTCTAGGAACTTGGTCTGGTAATGTGTGAGGAAGGCCTTGAAAGATTCTCTGCCCTTTTGGCCGCAAGAAATAGAAAACCCAGGTAAAGATGTTTTAATCTGTAAGAGGTACAGGTTTATCATCTCTCTGGCCAGAGGTAGACTGTTTCCTGGGAATCTAGCAGCTCAAGAACATCACAAAGGACACTTTTTTTTTTTTTTAATTTTCCTGCTCTGCTATCTGAGTGTTTTGGCTTGTCCCTTCAAACTTAGCTCCTGATGGTCACAAGAGAGCTGCATCAGCTCCAGGCATCACATCTTCATACACATGTATCTTGAGAAAAGAGACCATTTATTCCTGCCTGGGTATTTCTAAGGTTTTATCCAAAAGCTCCCTTCTCCTTATGTCTCACTGGCCAGAATTCTGTTGAATGGCCTATATAAAAACACGTGGTGGGCTAGATTTAGGCTGCAGCTTAGACTAAACAAAATTTTCCTGTCTCCTTTGTGGGGGAGAGTATTATATAGTACCTGGTATAGCATAATGGTGAACAGCTGAACAAACTGTGCTGGTAAAGAGGACGTGTATCTGTGCGTGCATCTGTTTAGGGTGACTGGCTTTGAGTAGGTGACCAGCAGTTCATACTCTTGAAACTATTAAAATTATGTTTTCAGAGACTAATGGTATATGAAAATCTCTCTATTGGATGTTCTAGTAGAGAAAAAAATAAGATATATAATTAAAACCAAATGGATCCCCTTTGCATTCACTCACAGACACTGAAGATTAGAAAGAGATACAAAAGAAGGGGCGGTGCCTGTGGCTCAGTGAGTAGGGTGCCAGCCCCACATACCAAGGGAGGCAGGTTTGAACCTGGCCCTAGCCAAAGTGCAACAACAACAAAAAAAGAGAGATACAAAAGAATATTTGTTTTATTCTGGTAATAAATTATGAGCAATTTTCTCCTTATCTGTATTTTCCAATCTTTCTTCAATTAGTAGGTTTTTTTTGTCTTTTTTTTTTAAATTAAATCATAGCTGTGTACATTGATATAACGGTTTATGAACCTAGTGTGTGATGCCCCATGATCGTATTAGTAGATATTTTTAAGATCAGAAAAATTAATAGCAATTAAAATTGCACACTTCAGTTGTATCAGTTAGATTTTGCAGTGTAACAAATTATCCTAAAATTTGGTGACTTAACAACTTTTATTAGCCCATAATTCTGCAAGTGATCAATTTGGGCTGGGCTCATGTGGACAGTTTTGGCTACTTGGCTGAGATTACTTGTGTAACTGGGTCATCTGCTGGGTTGGCTGGAGGCTGGCTGGTGACCTCAGCTGGGAAGGCTTATCTTTATGCTGTGCGTTTTCTTGTCCTGTGGTAGGCTGGCCCTGACTTGTCCTCGTGGCTGGGGAGCAGGCTTCTGAGAGATTGAGCAGAAGTAAACAGCCTCTTGATCTAGGCTCAGAACTGGTGCATCATGAATTCTGCCACATTCTGTTAGCCAAAGCAAATTATATGGCCAGCCCATCTTCAAGGTTTGGTAAACAAACTCTCCCCCTTGTTGAAGGAAGCCATGTAACCATGTTGAATAAAGGGTGTGGCTATAGAGGTGTGGACCGAGGTGGAGGATTTGGGGCCATTTTTGCAAACCTTTACCTTAAGGGGGGAAAAAAAACCCCAAAAGCCTTAGCTAAAGATTACTGAAATAAATTATGAAGTGAAAGGCTTATGTTTAGTTGATGAGAACTTTTAAACAAATGTCTTCCTTTAAGATTATTAGGAAAATTTTATCTTTTCTTCTCATTTATGGCTAGTTGAGTTTAGTGACGGCTGATGTCTTGAGGTAGCCCTGAGCGTTTAATCAAGCTGTTTTAGGAAGAAAGAGGGGAAAGCAAAACCTCTCTGTAAATGAATTAATATTGATGCACTCTCTGAATTTGTCCTTTGGGTGTGCTGGTACTGTGTCAGTCTTAGCAAAGTGCTGAGTGAGGGATCACAGCCAGAAGCGACTTGCCGAGCTCAGAGGCTTATTACTGTTCTCATCCTGCTCCCTACGGGAGTAGGATTTAGAAAAGATCCTTGGTGTTTGGACTCAAATGAATAATTAAGATGATACCTGCCATTCCTTCTTAACGTGTAATCATGATGGCTATGGCATTTGTTAGTAAATTGTTGATAACCGAGAGATACTCTGATGCTGCTTAAACTGGTAGATGATTGGGCATCTTTAGGGACTTTACGGGGACCTGAAAGCCTTAGGATAAGCACAGTATCTTCTTGTATCATCACTTTTTTGGTTTCATTTGAAAATGTTTTTATTTTGAAGTAATTTTAGATTTACAGAAGAGTTGCAACCATGATGTAGCAGTGGTGTCCAACCTGTAGCCATAGGTGGCATGCGGATTTCATGAGGATGTTTTTTGCTTATCAGTGGTATTAGATAATTGCAAAAAGTATGCATGGACTTTTTTTTTTTTTTCCCTAATCAGCTTTCCTTAGTGCTTGTGTATTTAATATGAGGCCAAAGAGAATTCTTTCTCTTCCAGTGCAAGGCAGAGGAAAAAAAAGGTTGAACAACCCTGGTTTAGAGAGTTCTTGTATATTTGTCACTTGGTTTTCTTTGACATTACTATCTTAAATAACATGGTACATTTATCAAAACCAGGGCATTGGACAATCCTGTTAACTTTAGTTAGTAACTATAGATTTTATTTAGATGTTCTGTTTTTTCCCCCTAATGTTCTTTATTGTTCCAGGGTCCAATCCACATTGCATTTAGTTGTCCCACCTCCTTAGTCGCCTCTAACATATGACAATTTGATCTTCTCTTGTCTTACATGACTGCTGTAGTTTAGATGTTTCACCCCTACACATCTCACGTTGAAATTTGACCCTCAGTGTTAGAGGTGGGGCCTAATGGGAGGTGCTTGGGTACTGGGGGTGGATCCCGTGGGAATGACTTTGTGGCATCCTTGTAGTAGTACTTTTTCGCTCTGTTAGTTCCCATGAGAGCTTCTTGTTACAAAGATAACAATAAGCTGGCACCTTCCCTTCCCCTTGCTTCCTCCCTAGCTGTATGATCTCTGCACAGGCTGGCTCCACTTTGCCATTGGCAGTGGCTGGAAGCCACGCAAAGCCATCAACAGAAGCAGGTGCTGGCATCGTGCTTTTTGCTCAGACTGCAAAGCCATGAGCCAAATAAATCTCTTTTCTTTATAATTACCCAGCCTCAGGTATTCCTTTACAGCAGTGGTTCTCAACCTTCCTAATGCCGTGGCCCTTCAGTACAGTTCCAGGTTGAGAACTGCTGCTTTGTAGCCGTGCAAAATGGACTGAGACGTATGACTTTGACACTTTTGAAGAGTAATGTTCAAGTAGAATGGTCCTTAATGTGGATTTTTTTAAGTGTCTTCTCATAATGACCGAGGCTATGGATTTTTGGGATGAACACAGTAGAGGTGATATGCCCCTTTCATTACATCCTGTCGAGGAGGTATCAGTGTACCATGAGTCAACATACTGGTGATGTTAACTCCATAACTTGGTTGTAATGTAATGTCTGCTAGTTTTCACTGCTATAATTAGCTATTTTCCCCTTTCCATATTTTATTGAGTAGAAAGAAATTACTAAGTCCATCCCATATTCAAGGGATGGGAGGATAAAGCTTTGCCTCCTGGAGAGAAGGAATATCAGAGAGTCTGTGGGCATATGTTAAAACTATGACAGTAGTGAATTATATTATTATTAATGCTTATTAATATTTTGGGGAGGGAGATTGTTTTAAGGCAGTGCAAATAATTTGTTTCTCCATAACTTTTCACCCACTCAATTTAGCCTTTGTCATTGGATCTTGGAGAAGGGTTATTACTATGATTTTCTCATGATGATTTTTCTTTTGTGTTTCCCTTTTGTAAACCATAAAGTTCTGCATTAAGGTCCACAATTCTGGTCTCATCTAGGGCATGCATTTCTATTCCAGTGAAAGGATGATGATTTTATATTTCTCTCATTTCTTTTATATTTATTAATTGGAATTCTGTTGTAAGGAAGATCTGTCCCTTCTGCTACATTTATTTATTTATTCAGTCATTTATATTCAGTATGAGCTCATGGATATTTGTTTTGTTCTCTGGGTTATAGTCTAATACCATTATTGTTTTTTTTTGTTTGTTTGTTTGTATGTTTTTTTGCTCAAATTGTTCCAAATTTGGCCATTGAGAATTCTTTCGATTTGGCTCATTTGTCCAGTCGATATCTACCCTCACCTGCTTTAAAAGAAATAAGAATACTTTCTGATGTTCTAAGATACTGAGGTTCAGCTGTATTTTCCTTGCCGCAGCTTTTGAGTTGGCCATTTCTTCAAGGAGTCCTGGTTTCTGTTACTGGAGGATGGTGTTTAGGGACTGGAAAGTGGGAATACTTTTTGCTTCTAGGACATCACAGCTTCAGAGCTGTCTGGTGGACAAAGCTAGGAAATATATATGACATACAAACACATGCATGTACAGGGTGGCCATAAAAAATTGCACACGAATTTTATGGCCACCCTGTATAGCATATATATTATGTATTTAATATAGTCACACACATCTATGTTTCTGTATCTATGTTTGTATATAAAACAATAGCATAAATCATACTGTTATTGGGCTATAACTTTTATTTGATAGCTGTTTAGGGAAAATTATCTTAAACATGTTTTACTGAGAACAAGTATGGAGAGTTGATCTATTAGGATTGCCTTTGGGCTATAAGCAATAGAATGGTTGACCAACAGTCATGTATATAAGTTGGGGTCCACTGTTATCATTTAGTTGTCTTTGGATTGGCTTGGTAGACCAAGACTGTGTTAGGGCTCAGGGCTGAGATCTCCTTGACCCTTTTGGCCCTTTCTCTGTGGGGGCAGGATGGCTATTGCCGCAGGGTTTAAGTGGGAGGGACAGAGGCTTCCTTTGCATACACCCGTGTCTTTCTATTGGGAAGCCTTTTCCAGTTGACTTCCCTGTACTTCTGTTTAGTCAGACCTGAGTCATACTTACCTTTGCCTAGTCACTGACTAAAGGAGAAAACCAAAGAGAAGGTTGAATATGACCATGATTCACTTTCTGAGGCTGAAAGAAAGACCTCTATTCTCTGCAAGGTCAAGTTCAAACTTGGTTTCAAGGCCTGTTGGGTAGGCACATGGATATGGGGGAGAGATGGAATGTAGACTTCGTAAGGACTTTTTAAGATGGGAGGGACTTAGGTAGAGCCTCTTCTCAGATGAAGAAACCAAGACACAGAAAAGTTAAAACTCTGGTTAACAGAGTAAGTGGTAGAGTTAGGATTTGAAACTGAGTGTGTCCAGGGCCTGTGGACACATGCCAACTACAGTACACATTGCATACAGTAAACACTGGGCACTGGGCCTGCATCCTGCATCCTGTAGGCCCATGTTGAAAAGGTGCAACCTCCTGGCTCACCATAGGTCCTGGCGGCCCACACTTCAGGGTCCCTTTTTTGATTGAGACGTTTCTTACTATAAATGATCCCTTTGAAGAAGTGAAGAGGCACTCCTGTCCCTTATACCCTAACTTGACTTAGCGTTCAGTATTATTTTATTTGTTGACATCTGCCTAGGAGGATCCTGGGGCTTAGGTTGGAACTTTTAGAGTAAGCAGGGGAGAGGACAGTCCAGCTCACAGGCAGCCTCAAGAAGGCTGAAGAGGGGACAGTCATCAGGACAGTATGTTCTTTTCCTGCTCTGTCACTACAGAGATTTGTGATCTCAGGCAGGGTCCTGAGTCAGATGGTCTTGAGAGAGTACATCATCTCTTCTGACTTTGGTAGGTACTGACACCCTGTCCCTCCTTTTCTGTCTCATCCCCTTCATCTGTGAAATAAGGGAACTGAATAGGTGATCTGGAGAAACCTTCATGTGCTTGTCAGAGGAGAATGGGGCCTGGACAGCCCAGGCAGTGCTCTCATTGTCTGTTCCTCATCTTCTGTCTGTTGTCTGTCTTTCCCTTCATACGTGCTAGAAAGAATCTCTGTTGAAGAGGGAAATTGGGGGAACTCAACCGGGGTGGGAGTGGGTAGGGACTGAAGACCAGCCAGGAAGATTTGCACAGGAACATGCCAATTTGAGCTTTCTGAGACCCCCTGGGGAGTGCCGTCTGGCCTCTGGCTTGTGTCTGTCAGTGATTTCAGAGTCTGCAGGTCTGTTTCTCCCAGCTAGATGCCAAAAAGAAAATTCCTGGTCCTCATTGGGGCAAGGAGATGGTTCCTGAGACCACACTGTCTGATGGGCTGTTCCAAGGAAGGGCCTGTGGTTTTTATTCTTCAGCCGTTTTTGATCCTTTGTTTTTTAGTTTTAGTGACTGATCTTTTATCTCAGCCAGGGTAGAAATGTCTGCTGATAGTGTTTCTCCAGGATTCTCTTTTTTCTTTCTTTTTTTGGGCCTGATAATAATCTCTCTCATTTAAACTGGGGACTGCTGAAGTCATCACCCCTGTGTTCTTTTGTTTTTGAAATTTATTCCTGTTTTACAGAGCCCCTCCCTGGCCTGTTACTCTTAGGCATCATCTTTCTCAATTAACTGGGTGGTTTGAGGGCTCCCCAAGCCCCCAGGTCTCATCTCCTCCCCAACACAGGCCCTACTCCTTGGGGCTCCACCTACCTCCTTAGCAGGTGCTCTGTGTGAGCCTTTTACCTGGCCTGGTGTCAAGTGTCTTCTTTGAGAACAGCTTTTAAAACCTACATTTATTTTTATTTCCAAAGCAATGCTTGTCTACTGCATAAAATTTGGGAAATAAAAGTAACAAAGAAGAGCACAAAGGTCACTCTTAATTCCTCTGCCCAGGGGATTTCTGTTCATGTTTTTGTAGAGAAAGCTGGGTGTTAGTCTTGGCGTGTCCACTCGCATGCTCTGGGACCTTTGGAAAGTTATTTCACTTCTCTGGACCCCTGTGGGACTTCTCCTCTCTCAAGGTCTTAGACTTTGTAGTGGAAGAAGCAGAACAGAGGCAGCATTCAAGGACAGACCCAGAGTGACAGGACCATTATTATCCACTCATTTTCAGCGGCACTTACAGGGCCCTGATAAACATTTTCTGCAAGGAAGTAGTTTTTCCTCCCCATTTTACTAAGTCAGGAGCTAGATAGTGCCAGGAGAAATCTCCAGAGGCCATGAGTTCTCAGATGCTGACTTAGAGCAGCCCTCATGTAAATCCCATGACATATTCCCCTGGAATGTTTGGAGGTCATGGGGCGTTTGCATCTGACTAGCCAATGTGGGCAGTGATGGGCGTGTGTGCCTCCCTGGTGCAGGCCCCAGCTCCCTGCCTCACTGCGGTGTGAGTTCCTGGATATGCTGGAGGAGTGGGGTTCCTTTTGATGTGTGCCGCTCTGCCTGTCCTGACATGTGGTGTTGTACTGCCTGGCACCACACGTATCTTTCCAGGGTCTGTCCCCTCATCCCAACCAACAAAAGGAAGAGCTTGTCGTACAGAATAGAGAGTTCACCCCACGCAGTTTCCCTTCCCTTTTCACATAGTCTTTAAAAATAACACAAGAGGTTTTTGAACTTGGCTGGGTTTCAGTTGTCACTTGGGACGCAGCAGTACTGTGCTCTTTGCTTTACTCTGTGGGTGTTGGCGACTCTGTGGTGCAGGCCTGGTGTTGCGTCACAGAGCGGGCTCCTGGGGCAGACGGCTCTGTTTCTCTACAGTCCCTTCCCTGTTTTCCAGGCATCTCTGAGGAGATGCTGACATTCTCTTCTTTGTCCAGCTGTCCCAGAAACAAATGACAGAAATATACCTATTTAAAATTTTTTTTCTATTACTGATTTGGAAAATATCTTGCTTTAGCCAGGGGATAGTACAGCTTGGTTCTGTCCACTGACGTGATCTGGGGACCTTGTTTCAAAGTGTAAGTACCTGAGATAAGGAATGATGGTTTTAAGAGAACTTGAGTACATCTGGGCAGTGAATTCAATTGAATATATTAATAGCAATAATGAAACACTAAGTGTACATTGAGAATATTCACATATCAGTCAAAAGAATTCATACAGCTCAATAATAAGACAACTCAATTGAAAAATAGGCCAAAAATTAAATGGCTATTTCACCAAGAAAGATATACAAATAGCTAATGAGCACACGAAAAGATGCTTAACATCATCAATCATTAGGGAAATGCAAATTAAAGCACAATGGAATCAGCACTACCCACCAGCTACAATGGCTACAATCAAAAACACAGACATTATCAAGGGTGGGTTGGGATGTGGAGTTACTGGAACTCCCTCATACCCCAGTGGTTGGAAGATAACATGGTATAGTCACTACAGAAACAATGTAACAGCTTCTTGAAAGGGTAAATATACCTGTACAATGCTTTCCAGCAATTTCAATTCCACATTTAATTTTTGGCCTATTTTTCAATTGAGTTGTCTTATTATTGAGCTGTATGAATTCTTTATATAGTCTGGATACAATTTTCTCATCAGATATGATTGATAAATACATTTTCCAATCTGTATGTCTTATTTTTTCATTTTCTTTTTTTTTTTTTTTTTTGCAGTTTTTGGCCGGGGCTGGGTTTGAACCCGCCACCTCCAGCATATGGGGCCGGTGTCTTACCCCTTTGAGCCATAGGCACCACCCTTTTCATTTTCTTAATGTTGACTTTTGATGAACAACGGTTTTAGTTTTGATGAGGTTTCAGTTTATCAGTTTTTCCTCTATTTTTTTTTTTTTTTTTTTGAGAGACTTCTATTATGTCACCCTCAGTAGAGTGCTGTGGCATCACAGCTCACAGCAACCTCAAACTCTTGGGCTTAAATGATTCTCTTGCCTCCCAAGTAGCTGGGACTACAGGCTCCTACCACAACACCTGGCTATTTTTTGGTTGCAGTTGTCATTGTTGTTTAGCAGGTCCAGGCTGGGTTTGAACCTGCCAGCTTTGGTGTATGTGGCTGGCACCTACTCACTGAGCTACAGGTGCTGAGCCATCTGTTTTTTCTCTTACAGATTATGCTTGGGCCTTGCCTTTTAGCACCCAAATATTCCTGTCTCTTTGGTTTATTTTTAGTTTAGGTGTCCCAATTTTTATTCTCACTTTCTTCCTGAGTCCTGTGTTTTTTTCTATTTGAGGACAAAAGGCAAAGCCCAGCCTCTCTTACTAATTTTCTATGGCAGGCATTTCGCTGAAATTGTGTGTTCAGGCCTCTGGTAACTGTTCAGGTCTTTGCTAACATTTGTTACCAAATCTTGAAAAGGAAGATGAAATTAGACCTACCTCAGCAATTTGCAATGGAAATGTTTTCTTATTTTAAAAAAGTTAATCGAGGCTGGGTGTGGTGGCTCACACCTATAATCCTAGCACTCTGGGAGGCCAAAGTGGGTGAATTGCCTGAGTTCATGAGTTCAAGACCAGCCTGAGCCAGAGTAAGAGCTCATCTCTAAAAATAGCCGGGCACTGTGGCAGCTGCCTGTAGTCCCAGCTGTTTGGGAGGCTGAGGCAAGAGAATTGCTAGAGCCCAAGAGTTTGAGGTTGCTGTGAGCTGTGATGCTGCGGCACTCTACCCAGGGCGACAAAATAAGACTCTGTCTCAAAAAAAAAAAAAAAAAATCAAGTGCTTCTCTATTTATCAGTAAGAATGAATAGTCCTTACATTGCCCTGAAGGTTTTCCCATTTTATTTACCTTGCTGATCTCATGCAAATCTTTTTGCAGATAAGAAATAGAAAGATAAGGTGGTGCCAAGCTCAGTTGGCAGGGCACCAGCCACATACACCAAGAGTGGCGGGTTCAAACCTGGCCTCAGCCAGCTAAAAACAACAATGCAACGGCAACAAAAAAAGTAGCCGGGCACTGGGACAGGCGCCTGTAGTCCCAGCTACTTGGGAGGCTGAGGCAAGAGAATCACTTAAGCCCAAGAGTTTGAGGTTGCTGTGAGCTGTGATGCTACGGGACTCTACCCAGGGCGACTGCTTGAGACTATTTGTCAAAAAAAAAAAAAAAAAAAAAAAAAGAAAGAAAAGAAAAAAGAAATAGAAGGATATAAGTAGAGTAAGAAGTTAAAATAAATAATTACAAAATAAGTAGTTCATACTGGAGATACAGTATTATTTAATCATTTTTTCCAGTGTCTACTAAGACTATTTTAAAGTGCTTACTGTTCATCAGCAAAGATGGGTTGGAGGAGAGGTTAGTATCATAGGGCTCCAGCCACTACTGTCATGAACCTCAGTCACACAGTGACAGAATCACAGATTCCTGATGTCGGAAGGCACCTGAAAACCTCACTGTGTATCCTCTCACCCACCAGGGGCATCCTTGGATTGTTTTTGGGCATAAAACACCCTGTTTGACTCCTGGATACTTCTAGCAAAAGAGAGCTTATAGCTTCTTAAGGCCATGGGATCCATTCTTGGGTAATTTTAAGTATTAGAAAATTATTTCATAGGTGGCACCTGACTTAGCTACCCTTCTAATTTTCACCTTTTGGCAACACAGACTAGCTAATGCCATTCCTTATTGGTGGTTCTTCAGATATGTCAGAGAACCTTAAACCTGCGCAGCTGTAAACACCTGTTCTGTCAGCTGTTTTGTACGTAATTTGGGTTACAGACCACTCTACTCACTTCTTGCTAGATATTCTTGAGATCATCTGTATCTTTTGTGTTCCTATCAGCCTTGCACATGGGATATGGCTCTGCCGGTAGAGTTTGGTGAGCCCATCAGTTCCTTTGACGTGGACGAGGACTGCCTGGTGTTGGTATGTAACAGCTACATGGCACTGTGGTATTTGTTGAGCTTTTGGCCAACCAAACCCCCACTTTTAATTTCCTGCAGTGGATTTGGATGGAGCCAGTTCTCCATTATCTTTTCTTGTGTAACTAGTTTTAAACATAAATTCAGGAATTTTTAGTTAACATGATTATTTAATATTAATGTTAACACCAGTAGCTAGCATCTTTTGAGAACTCACTGTGTTTAACTTGGGTTTCCCTAGCATTTGCCTGAAAAGATCATTTTGAATCTGGTTTCTTCCCTTTTCTTGGTCTTTCTCTGTTTTGAGAAAAATGTTTGCATACTTCATTCCTACCCATCTGGGTGTCCTCCCTACCCAAGATCTATTTTGATGTTGGCTAGTTTATGATGATAGGTGTGGAGGTGGCAGAGCTAATGGGAGGGATTGCAGCTACCCAGGTTTCTGCCTGTATGTCTGTGTGCTGCTTCCTGAACCTCCTCGTGCTGACGTAATGTGGTTTGTTGTTACACATTTCTGCTTGTTTGTGGGACAGGTCAAGTTCTCTAAATTATTGTACCACATAGCTTATACCACAAAGGGTCATGATGATGAAGTACTTAGATTCATTTAGGAGAACAAGGGACACAGATTTCAAACAGAGGAAGCAAAAGATGGACTTTATTTTTCATCTTGAAGTCCGTATTTAACCAACTCAGCCCTAACATTGCTTTCCCAATCTGTTCTGTCCTACAGTCTGCGTGATTACTTTCAAGTCATGATTAGTACCCCTTCCATGCTGTGGACAGAGAGTGTCTCAGCTGTTCCTCATCAGAAACTGAGCTGCTCTTTTGTTTACATGTTGAGCTCAGTCGGTACTTTCCTTTTTGACTGGGAAAAGGGTTATTTGCTGGACAACCTGACCTGACTCAGAGAAGAGCAGATTTGAAATGGGAGAAATTATTTGCAAATTATGTCTCTGACAAATAATTGTACCCAGATTCTATAAAGAACTGTTGCAACAAATGTAGAATGTAAATGTCTCAACATAATAACTAAGAAAATGCCAGGAAGGCTATGTTAACCAGTGTGATGAAAATATGTCAAATGGTATGTGTACGGTGCCCCATGATTGCATTAATGTACACAGCTATGATTTAATAATAAATAAAAAAATAAATAAATAAAAATACCCCTTTTAAAAATGAGCAAAGGATTTGAATCAGCATCGTTCAAAGAAGATAGTGTGGATGGCCAATATTAGCACATGAAAATGTTCTGAGCATTACTAGTTACTAGGAAAATGCAGGTTAAAGCAAAATGAGATACCACTCCACACCCATGTGAATGGCTAAAATAAAAAAAACAGGCAGTAACAAGTGCCCATCAGGTCCTGGAGAAACTGGAATCCTTATTAGGCTGGTGCAGCCATTTTGGAAAGCAGTTTGGTACTTCCTCAAAATGCTGAGCGTAGAATTATCATGTGACCCCCCCATTCTACAGGAGGCGTAGACCCAAGGGATAAGAAAACCTATGTCTACACAAAACACTTTTTGTTGTTGAGTTGTAAGAGTTTTTAGAAATTGTATACTTTGGGTCAGGCACAGTGGCTCACGCTGTAATCCTAGCACTCTGGGAGGCTGAGGCGGGTGGGTTGCCTGAGCTCATGAGTTCGAGACCAGCCTGAGTAGCCAGGCATTGTGGTGGGCGCCTGTAGTCCCAGCTACTTGGGAGGCTGAGGCAAGAGAATCTCTTGAGCCCAAGAGTTTGAGGTTGGTGTGAGCTGTGACAGCAGGGCACTCTACCCAGAGTGAGAGAATGAGACTGTCGCAAAAAAGAAAAAAAATTCATATATATATAAACATATACAAATATCTATATCTACATATATATATATAGAGAGAGAGAGAGGGAGAGAGAGAGAGAGATTGAATACAAGCCTCTTGTCAGATACATGATTTGCAAATATTTCCTCTCATTCTGTGGATTGTCTTTTTACTTTGTTGATGATGTTCTTTGATGCCGTAAAGTTTTAAATTTGATGAAGTCCAGTTTATCTCTTTCTCTTGTCACTTGTGCTTTTGGTTCTACATATTTTGGAAGCGCTAAAATTCTTAGCTTATTTTTATTCTAGGCTAGTTGGTTGCTATAATATGCTGTGAGTATTTAAATAATCAATATACTTTTGTTGCCAGAGATTGATAAACCCACGTAACTCTGAGTTTCTGCAGCAATACATCTCCTTATTCATCTATATGTCTCCACCCTTCCCTCCTGAGCACTTAGTGTGGTGATGTTATCAATATAATAGATGCTCAAAAAAGTACTTGTTGACTAAATCTAGAAGGGAAAGTTTACTTTTGCTAAAGACTTAAAAGTATGGTTTGTTCAGTCTTTGAAGATAGATCTAAGTTTAAATCTTAGCTCCACTTACTTTCTGACCTTTCTTAAGTGAATTAACCTGGAATTCCAGTTTTCACATGTATAAAAGAGAGATACCAATGTTTATTTTGAAGGGTTGTTATAAACATTGCATTTAAAACCCTTTGCACATGTAGCCGGTCCACAATAAACAGTTGCTGTTTGCATCAGTTAACTGATCGATACTCATTCTCAGCCTGGTGAAATGACTGCTCTAGCTGTCTCAGAATGTGTATAAGGACTATTGAGATAATAGTCCTTTTCCCTTACTTCCTTTAGTAAGTGAAATTGTCTGTTTTCCAGAGTCTCAGAAAACCTTGCTTGGTCCTTGGCCATCTCTGTTTTTGTTCATGTTGAAGCAACTTTGAGTGTATGGGCTAGTTGCACTATCCACGTGTGGTTACTGAAATTAAAATCGATTACAATTAAATAAAATGAGAAATCCAGTTCCCCAGTTGTACTACCTGTGGCTAGTGGGCACTAATATTGGGCAGTGCTGACACAGAACATGGTCATCATCGTAGAAAGTTCTGTTGGGCAGTGCTAGGGTGAGGTGTTGAGACAATTCAGGGTGGCTTTTTTCAACTGTAGAAACATGAGAACTGAGTAGCAAGCGCCTCACTCTCCCTTCTTGGGGGGGGGAGGGGGATACTCAGGCGTAAGACACTTTAGTGCTTTAGATTCCTGGGAAATGGAGAGTTGCATAACGCAGGATGGTTTTATTCTTTATTATTGTCGTTTCAGAAATTCAGCTTCCTCTCCGCTGATGGTAAGTTTGGTCATGAGGGAGGTCAGTAGAGGAACCACAGGGGACAGTTATGGTTCAGTAACTATCACAGTGACCTGAGTGGGGAGGCAGAATACTTCCCTGAATCCCTAATTTTATGATAAGTTTGGGTGCTAAAAGAAAAGAAACTTAACATTATAAATAACAGGTATTGAAGATTCTGGAAAAACTTTTGTGTTACTGAACTATGATAACGTTTTAGAGATTGGAGTCTTTGGAGACCATTGGTCAAGGACTCCTCCATCCCCAATATTCCTCTCTGCTTGTTATCTCATTAATTTGCCACCAGTGGATTTCTCCCCGACTTTGGACATGTTCTAATTAGATTATAAGAACTCTCTTGAATTCTTCTCCTTGACTTAAAAAAGAAAGAAGAAGAATTAAATTTCATTTGTTGACCAGATTGCTCTTACATCACTGTCTTCTTCCTTTTTATTATCCTCCCAATCTTCTTGTCCACCTTAAAGTATGAGATTCAGAGACTGTGATTAAGTATGGAGTTTATTCAAGTGTAAAGCCTGAGGATAGCCACCTGGGAACACCTGCTGTATCCAAATGAATGGGGTCAGAGTTCCAAAGTGGAGATGGTAAGGTTTCACTTAAGTAGCACAGACAGGGAAGTTCCAGCAGGATCACCTCATTTTCCATAGAGACCAGTGCATACACCACAGTGATTTAGGCCAAGGGAGATTACTTGATTACTCTGGGGGGAGAAATGCTTCTCTCAGGGGGTCTTATCCCTGGCCCTGCTTAGTCTTCCTAATTATTTGCAGAAGGAAAAAAGAGGCAGAATTTGTAGCTGCGTGCTGTGTGACTCATGCTGCATAGCTGCATTCTCCCAAGGGTCTACTTTTGAGTTATTTTAAATTTGAATTATTTAATTTCACATTCTGAAATCATGCTTCCCATTTCCCATACTTCTATGAATTTATTGGTGTGTTCCTGGGTGTAGGTAGGACACGCTTCCAATGGTTCCTGAAGATAGTTTCTTTTTAACGTAATCCAAGATGTTTGTCTTTATGGAAATATGTGTTGAGTCAGGGGACGTGGGTTAACCTTCATTCCCATCTGCTTTTAGCTAAGTGCTGACTTTGCTGTGCCTGAGCTCACTAGAAGTCATTCCTGAGATGGGAAGAAGTGATTAATTTAAACTATTTCAGCATTTCCAAAACTTAGATTCTAGTAGGTGTTCCTTAGAAAAGGGAGCATGTGGTTAAGTAAATTTTCAAACAATACGTTAAGTACAAGGAAACAGGTTTCTTTCCTGAAAGGGGCTCAAGGTCTTGAATATGTTAATAGACACTGTGGCTTTCCCAGGAGGAGCAGAGTAGAAATTTCCCAAACTTACCTGACCATGGCACTCTTGCCCGACCCAGCATCTTGGGGACCAGTGGCCTACAGGAGCCTTGCTTGGCAATTGCTGGACGGAGGACAGGGATCTGATAAACAGGAAAGCACCCACGGTGGGAGAGGGCGAATGGAGCAACTTTATAAATACTTCTGCTTTCTGTTTCTCACTTTGTGTTTCTCAGTGATTATTTTTAACTCAAGCAGTAGTCATTTGAAGCTCTCATAAACTTACAAGCTCTTAGCAGATAAAAGTGCCCCCAGCCTTGCTGGAGTAAGAACAGCACCTGGACTGAACGAAGGTAAAAATTGCTCTCTGATTTTTTTCTTTTTTAACAGGAACCTCTTAGCGAAGCTTCTAATTCAGTTCTTTCTGGCATATATTTAGAGTCTGCTAAATATATATTTTTCACTTCAAGGGGAAATCACATTTAAAAATAAACGATTTATAAGCAATTCTTGTATCTTGAGAATCCATGAATGGCTTTTAGAAGGCATCTGAAGCTCTGGGGGAAAATTTTGTTATCCAAGGGATAGATTATATGTGCATCTTTCTTCTATTAATGCTTTTCTGGACAGATTTACCAAATGAACTTCTATATAACTTGGTCTAATATAGTATTAGCCAGGCCAGTGGCTAGGCTACTCAGGCCAAGCTATTCAAGGCCTTGAACCCCTTTTTGAGACAGGCTAGGCGAGGCTAGGCTAAAGATGTTTACCATAGAATTTTTAACTTCTAATTTGGAATTTTTTTTTTTTTTTTGAGACAGGCTAACCTAGGCTACTAAGCCAGGCTGAGTAATAATACTGGCTAACATTTCCTAGATGGTCATTATGTACCGGGTACTATTCTAAGTATTATACATGTGTTAATTTATTTAATCCTCATACAAATGCAATGAGGTAGCTGCAGTTTTTACTCTTTATAAGTAAGAAAATACAGTAGACATTCTATGTCAGGGAAGGCTAGAATCAATTATTGGCTTTGTGTTCACAAGAATGAATAACGAGATTTTATAATACATTTGTTTAATTTTGAGATAGTGCCAACTTTAAAGGTAGTATGTAATACGTATTTGATTTTGCAATTAATTCATTCTTTTAAAGAGATATACCATAGAGTTTTAAACTTCTAATTTGGAATTTTTTTTTTGAGACAGAGTCTCACTGTGTCACCCTTGGTAGAGTGCCGTAGCATCACAACTCACAGCAACTTCAAACTCGTGGGCTTAAGCAATTCTCTTGCCTCAGCCTCCCAAGTAGCTGGGACTACAGGTGCCCTCCACAAGGCCCAGCTAGTTTTTGTTGCGGTTGCCATTGTTGTCTAGCTGGCCCAGGCTGGGTTCGAACCTGCCAGCTTCGGTGTATGTGGCTGATGCTGTAACTACTGTGCTACGGACGCCGAGGCCTAATTTGGAATTTTTAGTAATAGATGCTGTAAAGTGGAATTTACTTACGTGTTTATTCAACAACCTTTTCTTGGCCCAGTTTCTGTGTTCAATGTCAGGGGTATAAAGACAATGGAGCCCACAGTTCCTTATCTTCACAGAAATGTCACAGTGGGGAAGAGGTAGGATTCTTCAAACAGTTATCAGGTCCTAAGGCATAACAGAAAAAGTGGTTTCTTGGATCTTATTTTAAAAAGTCAAAGGGAAAATGTCTGTGGGTTGCAGTGGGACTAGAAGCCAGGGAGAAACCACTCTGCTCAGGTGACCTTCAGGTGGTTCCCCAGCCCCAGCTTGATGTCACCCAGAGCTCTTGCTGCTGTGGGTCGTAGCATAATGCGGGTTGAGGTGTCCTGTGGTGCTTGCATGCTGGCTTCCAACTGCAGGGTGGGGGTGATCAGGGTATGAGACCAGCAGGAGTGCCACAGGCCCCCTTGACAGAGGCTGAGTACTTCTAAGGCAAACGGAGAGAAGAAAGTTGGGGTACAGGGAGAGTTCTCTTGTTGAAGAAAAAATGGGAAAGGCTGGCCTGGTGGTGTGTTTGGTCAGGAAGTAACTCACTTGACACTGAGGTTCTGGATTATTCTTAGTGCACTGTGAGCTCCTCCTGGGCCAGGAGCTGCTGTGCTTACCTGGGTGAATTCCTAGCCACGACGAAGCCCATGCTTCTTTGCTTGAATCGCCTCTAAAGGGAAACAGGGTAAGAGAGGGCAGGAGACAGACTCTCTCTCGGAAATTCTGCACAAAGACTCATCTTAAATTGGTAAGCAGTGCTCTGAGCTCTCAGAGAATTCAATTATAGCAGCCCACGGAGGCCTTCACTGTGACTTGGAAGAGCTTTACCCCCAGATCCACCTTGCTGCTTGGTGTGCTGTGTAATGATTAATAGATTTCATTTATCTGTTGGGTTGTATGATTTCACAGCTATAATGATACTCTTTTGATAAGATGATAGGCCGAAGGGAATGTTGGGAGGTTTTTGTTTTTGAAAAATGTTTGAGTGCTTCGTAGGTGCCAGATGTTATTCTAAGCACTTTTCATGTCCTTAATTCTACCATCACCCTATGAAGTGTGCACTACCATGCTCACTTAACAGATAAAGAAACCGGAATCGTTGGATGATGATGTTTAGAGAGTATTTGAATGACTTGGCTAAGCCAAGACTCAAATCGGGGAGTCTGGTTTTGGAGGGCAGTTGTTTGGCATCTGCCTTAGGCAGGAATCTACTTCAATCATCTTGGGAAGATGGAGATTAAAAAAAAAAAAATCATCTAGGTACACAGCTGGAGTTAAAGAAACAAAATCATCATCTTTATCGTTTTAGCTATTAAGTGATTACTTGTCTCTGGAGATGACCAAAAGACTTTGAGTCACTTTTGGGTCCTAAGTCTCTGGCCTGGGTGGTGACACGGTGATGGTAGGAAAGAGCCCAGTGACCTAAGGAATTAACTGCCTGGTTCTTACCACTGGGTCAGGAGACTCACAATGAATAAAATGTGATACAGCAAATCAGTGCCAAGTCAGAGGGCCCCAGAGTGACTCGTGATGAATCAAGCCTCCGCCTTGCCTGCTCAGTGAACCACCACACTCGCCATCTGCGATTACCTAGCACAGCGTTCCCTTGATTTTTGTCTGTTTTGTATATTCCTATATCCCAAGTCCTTGGCACATAAAAGGTACTCAATATTTGTTGAACAAATGAATACATGAAAGAGTAAATCTCATGTGGTTAAGCATTTGGCTTTCAAGGTAGCAACATGGAATTTGTACCTTGTGGCACATCCTATGTCAACAGCAGTGACAGAAAGACACAGACTTTCCAAATCTGTTGTAGAAGAAAGTTTTCAGAACTAACTGCATTTTTACTCTGATGGAAGAATTTTTTTAAAGCACCAAAATATTGGTTAGACGTTACGCTTATCTTAGATGGACCTTGTCTACATCTGATAAGAAAGTGGGTTACTTAGATTGTGACATTGAATAAGTGATTTTTAATTTCTTTTATTTCTGTAGCCATAGACCTTGGTAGGACCTCATCTGTGGTTCCCAGAGTAGATGATCGCAGTGAAGGCAAACACGTATTAGGCTTTACCTACGTGTAGGGAGCTGTTCTAAATGTTTTGCACGTATTAGCATTTTCTCACCAGAAGAACTTAATAAAATAGGTCCTATGATTATTTCCATTTTACAAATAAAGTGAGTTATTGAAAGATGGTCCAAAGATACACAGCTAGTAAGAACATAGAGCCAAATTCAAACCTGGTTAGGGTAGTCCAGAGTCTGTTCCTTAACTATTATACTTTAATGCCTTTGATATCCAGAATAGTCTGAGAAACCTTGTTAAGCAAAGGAGAGCCCCTCTCTCTGAGGGAAAGTAAAGATCTTTCCAGCTGCTTTTGTTTTCTCATATTCTTCCCACTGTGCGACATGCTCCCATCTGTTTTCTGGCTCTTTTGGAAAAGATCTAGTCATTTAAAAAAACTTCAGCTCAATCAGGATAAAACTGGTGTGATTGGAGGTATTTCTACGTTTTTGTCTCTATTTTTCTAGTTTTTTTTGCAATGACACACTATTTCTTGTATATTTTATTTTATAATTAGCATTTCGGATCGGAAGAAAACTTACACAGCTTAGTTTGATTAATACCACCTTAGTTTCAGTGGTAGACACTCTGCCCCTGCGTATTCCTCTTCCTTTATGATGATGATGTCACAGATTAGATCTTTCTATAGTTTATGCTCATTAACATAGATTTTTTATAATGCATTTTCCTTTTAAATCATTTTGGGGAAAAAAAAGAGTAATTATGAACCCACAGTACAAGAATACTAGCTTTTATATTTACCCATGTAGTTAATTTTGCAATGTTCTTAAATTGTCCTTACGGCTTTGCGTTACGGTCTGCTGTTCTTTGCTTTCACCCCAAAGGACTCCTAGTATCATTCTTTGTAGGGCAGCTCTACTGATAAGGAATTTCTTCAGCTTTTGTTTTTATGGACGTATCTTAAGTTCTCTTTTATTTATTTTTTTTTTCTCTTTTTATTTTTGAAAGAGTTTTGCCAGATATAGAATTTTTGATGGGCATTTTTTTTTCTTTTAGGATATTAAATGTCTTCCTTTTGTCTTCTGGCCTTTATAGTTTCTTATTAGAAATCAGCTGTAAGTTTTATTGAGGATCCCTTGTACAGGAAGAGTCGCTTCTCTCTCGCTGCTTTCAGATGGTTCTTATTTTGAATTTTGACAGTTTAATGTATTTCCATATGGATCTCTTTGAATTTATCTTCCTTGGAGTTCTTCGAGCTTTTGGCATGTGTCGTCCATCAGATTTGGGACAGTTTTTGGCATTTATTTCTTCAGATAGTCTTATGCCTCTTTCTCTTCCTCTTCTCCTTCTGGATCCCCACAATGCCTATGTTGGTCTGTGTGATGAGGTTCCATAGGTCCCTTAAACTCTATTCACTTTTATTCATATTTTTTCTTTTTGCTCTGCAGACTTGATAATTTTAATTGTTCTACCTCTTTGAGTTTGCTAGTCTTCTGCAGATCTGCTCTTGAACTCTGTGAATTTTTCATTTTAGTTACTGTACTTTTCAGCTTCAGAATTTGTTTGCCTGTTATAATTTCTGTCTCCTTATTGATATTCTCATTTTGTTCATACATTATTTTCCTGATTTCCTTTAATTCCTAGTCTGTGGTTTCCTTTAGCTCCATGAGCATATTAACATAGTTGATTTAACATCTTTGACTAGTAATTCCAGAGTCTGGATTTCTTCATTAATAGCTTGTGACAAATTCCTTTTTTTCCTGTAAATGATCACATTTTCCTGTTCCTTTTTATGCTATTTTTTTTTTTCATTTAAAATGGGATATTCTGAGTATTAAAATGTAATAACTCTAAAATCTCATTTTTCCTACTCGTCAGGAGTTGCTGACCTCTTAGGGCTGGTGCTGTTAATCTGTGACTTTTCTGAACTATTTTTGCAAATATGTGGTTCTTGTTTTGTGTGGTCATTGAAGTTTCTGTTCTGTTATCTCTGTGGCCAGCCAGTGACCGGAAAAAGATTTCCTTAAATGTCTGGCTCCAAAAAGGGGAAAGGAGGGAGTGATTTTCACTTAAAATTTTCCTGTGGACATTGTCTGGGGAAGCTGCTGCAGCCAAGAGGGCCACAAACTAGGCAGGTGTCTGTGTCCATCCCTTAGACGCTGCTAAACCAGCCAAAATGCACAACATCAACTTTTGGAGAAGGCCTCCATTGCCTACCCTGTTACCCACCAGCCCTCCAGGAGTATAGTCTGCTGACCCTATGGGGTGGAGGGGCTGCAGAATAGGGGGTACTCGCCGGTTCCCCCATGCTGCTGTCTTAGGAAAGATCAGCGCCTTCTCCCATCACCAGTGCTCCTACCCCCTGCCGTTCTCCCTGTCTCGTTAGGTTCCAGCATTCCTAAATAGGCGATTCTAATTGTTCCTTCCAGCTCAGGGTTCCTTCAGTGCAGGGGTGATTCTTGGAGCTTCTTGCTGTGACATTTTACCGGACATCACTCCTGAAAGTGTGTTTTTTATCATTCATTTATTTATATATTTCCTCCCAGCTTTA
The DNA here is from genome assembly GCA_963574355.1 of Loris lydekkerianus. Classification (NCBI taxonomy): domain Eukaryota; kingdom Metazoa; phylum Chordata; class Mammalia; order Primates; family Lorisidae; genus Loris; species Loris lydekkerianus. Next base: position 35,695 of record CAUYPK010103929.1, read on the forward strand.
GCAAGGTGAAATTGACAGAAATTGTAAATATTTAAGATGTGTGTATTTACATTGGAAAATAATTACTGTAATGAAGCTAACACATCCCTCACCTCCCATTGTTACCTTTGTACGTGTGTGGTGGGAATGCGTAAGATCTGTTTGCTCTGTCAGTATATTTCCTGTGCATAACATGTTAGTATCAACTGCAGTCACCATGCTATGTATTGGGTCTCCAGGACTTACTCATCTTATAGCTGCAAGTTTATATCTTGACTTATCACCCTCTGTTTCCCCCACCCCCTGGCAAACACCATTGTACATTCTGTTTTCCTGAGTTCAATATTCCTAGATTCTACATGTAAGTGAAATCATGTAGTATTTTTGTTTGTTTGTTTATATCATGTAGTGGTTAGTCTTCAGGTGTCTGGTATATTTCACTCAGCACAGCATCCTCTGGGTTCATCCAGGTTGTCACATACGGTAGGATTTTCTTCTTCTTCTTTTTTTTTTTTTTTTTTGACCACAGCTTCTTTTTTATTATTTTTGTTAAATCATAGCTGTGTACATTAGTGCAACCAAGGGGTACAATGTGCTAGTTTCATATACAATCTGAAATATTCTCATCAAACTGTTCAACATAGCCTTCATGATATTTTCTTAGTTATTGTATGTAGACATTTGTATTCTGCATTTAGGAAGTTTAGCCTGTACTGGACCACAGCTTCTTAACTGTATTGTCGCTGTCCTAATGTACCTTTCTGTAAAAGGAACAAACAAATAACCTAGAACTTAAAGCATTATATTAAAAAAAAAAAAAAAAAAAAAAAAAAGCCTTATCTATTATCATAGCAGCTTCTTGTTTTCTATTTTCTTTTTTTTAATTTTTTTATTTTCTTCTTTTTTTAAGGCTAATATTCCATTGCATACACCATATTTTCTTTATCCATCGTTTGTCAGTGGTCACTTAGATTGTTTCCATGACTTGGCTGTTGTGCATAGTGCTGTAATGAAGGTGGGAATGCAGTTATCTCTTTGTTTTCTTTGGACACATACCCAGAATGGGGATTGCTGAATCATGTGGTAGCTCTATTTTAATTTTTTTTTTTTTTTTTGAGGAAACTCTGTATTGTTTTCCATGACGGCTATCCTAGTTTACATTCCCACCAACAATTCATAAAGGTTTTTTCATTCCACATTCTTGCCAACACTTGTTTTGACTTTTTGTTAATGGCCATCCTAACAGGTGTGAGATGATATCTCATTGTGGATTTAATTTGTACCTTCTTGATGATTAGTGATTTTTGAATACTTTTCATATATATTGGCCATTTGTATGTCTTCTTTGAGAAAATGTCCCTTGAGGTCCTTTCTCCATTTTTTAATTCAGTTTTTTTTTTTTTTTTTTTTTTTTTTTTTTCCATTTTATTGTTTTTTAAATTGTCCCTTTAGGTCCTTAATCAATTTTTTAATTCATTTTTTTTTTTTTTTTTTTTTTTTTTTTTTGCCATTGAAGTGTATGAGTTCTGTGTGTGTGTGTGTTGAATGTTAACTCCTCATCATGTTTTCTGTCATTATGTAGGTTTTTTCTTTTTACCATTCGTTGATAGTTTCCTTTGCTATGAAGAAACATTTTAGTTTAGTGTAATCCTATTTATTTTTGCTTTTGTTGGAGTCCTTTTGGTGTCATATCCAAAAGTCATTGCCAAGTCCGATGTCATGATGCTTTCCTCCTGTTTTCTTCCAGGAATTTTAACAGTTTTAAGTCTTATGCTTAAGTCTCTAATCCACTTTGAATTGATTTTTGTGTATGGTGTGAGATAAGGATGCAGTGTCACTTTTTTGCATTTGGATATCCAGTTTTTCCAGCACCATTTATTGAAGAGACTGTTCTTTCCCCAATGTATATTTTTGGCACCTTTGTCAATGATTATTTGACCATCCATGTGTGAGTTTATTTCTGGGCTTTTAATTCTGATCCATTGATATGTGCATCTGTTTTTCATGCCAGTGCTGTACTGTTTTGATTACTAGACCTTTGTAGTATGTTTTAGAATCAGGACATGTGGTACTGCTAGCTTCATTCTTTGTGCTCCACCTGGATTGATGTTGGTTTAGCTATTTGGGGTCTTTTATGATTCCAAATGAATTTGGGGGTTGTGTTTTCTATTTCTGTGAAAAATGCCATTGTAATTCTGATAGGGATTGATGGAATCTGTATGTCCCTTTGGGGAGTAGGGACATTTTAACAGTATTGATCTTCTGGTCCATGAACACAGAGTATGTTGCTCTTTATTTGTGTCATCTTACATTTCCTTCATCAATGTTTTATAGTTTTCAGTGTACAGATCTGAAAGTCTTGGTTTGTGGAGGGATAAAACTTGATTTTTATAGTAGAAGGGACATCCCTAGGGAGAAGCATCAGCCAGAAGTTCCCCTCCTCCACAGCTGTTGGGTACCTTCTGGAGTCCCTGCCCTCAAAGAGTTCATTGGAGAGAGAAAGAGGCATGTGACATGAAATACTGGAAATATTGCAGTGAAAGCAAGGACAAAGTAGCCAGGGGATACAGGAGGGAGGGTTTCAGGGCTGTTGCAAAAGCTTTAGGAATAAGGGAAAACTATTTCACCAGGCACAGCAATTCTTTGCCAGCTTTCACATTCTGGATGAGGGGTACCGAACGAGGTTGTCCCATTGTGTTCCCTTTGTGGCACGTCTCCTCACCTTCTCTTCACACCCAGATCCCACCCCAGTCAGACTGTCAGCCTCATTGTCACTGACACCGTTATATCCACTCCATGTCAACTCTTCAGAAGCCTTTCCTAGCCACCCTCCTCAAAGTGGCACACCTTCTCTACCCTCTTATACTGCTTGACTTTTATTTATAGCTGTGGCACTCCCTGGCATCATGATTATAATGGGCAAGTGACTTTGATTGAATGCATGTATTCATTTGTTCACCTGATAGTGATGGAGTACCGCCAGATGTAAGGTACTGCTCTGGGCCCTGGAGGTGAGTGGACAAGACAAAGTCCCCACATTTGTGGGGTTTACATGCTAGTGTGAAGAGGCAGACAGAGTAGGATGGCTTCTGGTAGTGGTATGTGTGTGAGAGAGTGACCGGTGGCCAGGCGAGAGCTTCCTTTAAGACGGTGGTCAGGGAGGGCCTTTCTGTGGAGGTAGTGCTCGGACTGAGACTTGAATGGTGAGAAAAAACCAGCTGTTATGCGTTGAATTGTGCCCCCTAAAAATTTATATGTTAAAGTTCTAGCCCCCAGTGCCTTGGAAGCTGATCTTATTTAAGAGGAGCGTCATTAAAGGGCTCTGTAATCTAGTTTGACTGGTGTCCTCATAAAAGGAGAAATTTGGGCATTGGTAGGATATGGGGGGAATGCCATGTGGAGATGAAAGCAGATATCTACAGGCCACAGGATACCAAAGATGGCCAGCAAGCCACTGAAGCTGGCAGAGAAGCATGGGACAGATTCTGTCTTGCTAACCTTACCAACACCTTGATCTTGGACTTCTGTCCTTAAGAATTGTGCGACAAGCTAGTTCTGACCTTTACGCCACGCTGTTGTTAATAGCAGTCCTAGCAAGCTAGTCCACCAGCCTGGGGGTTATAAGCCTGGGCTCTGGTGCTGCACTGCCTGGCTCAGATCCTGCCTCTGCCTCTTGCCAGCTGTCAGACTCATTGGACTTGGACTTGGACTCATTGCTTTCTGGGCCCCAGTTTCCTCACCTGTAACAGTGAGTACCCACGGGGAGGGTGTTGTGATGATGAAACGGGCCAGTGCACACAGCGCCTTGGACAGTGCCTGACTGTCAGTGTGGGTGCTGTTTATCATTGTCACTGATACAGAAGAATGCTTTGGTGAGCATGCAGTCTACAGCTTTCTCCTGATTTATCTGCTGATTCACCCTTTTCCTCCATAGTACCTGTTTCTTATCTCTCCTCTTTCCCTCCCGTTCTTTACCTCATTCTGCATTATTTCAGATATGAACACCTGGTTCATTTACTCATCAGCTAGTTCTTAATCGCTCAAGAATTTTGTTTTTGAAACCCATGTACACATATCTTATTAGGATATTTAAGGTGTTTTGATTTGTTTATCTTTACCAGAAAGTGAGCTCATTTTCACTAGGCATAAACTGAAGAAGGGAATGCAGTTGTGCCCCACATGACATTTTGGTCAACAAGGAACCACATATAAATGGTGATCCTATAAAATTGTAATGGACCTGAAAAATTTGTCACATAGTGACATTGTAGCTATTGTAATGTTGTGCAATGCATTACTTTTTCTGTGTTTAGATTTTTTTTAATTTTTCCGGCCTCAAGCAATCCTCCCACCTCACCTTCCAGAGTCACTGGGATTATAGGCTTATGCTGCTGTGCTTGGCTATGTTTAGATGTGTTTAGATAACACAGATACTTAGCACTGAGTTACAGGTGCATGCAGCATTCAGCACAGTAACGTGCTGTGCAGATTTGTAGCCTGGGAGCAATAGGCTACATATCCTAAGTGTGTAGTAGGCTACGCCACCTTGGTTTGTGTAGGAACACTTCATGATGTTGGCATGCTGTTGGAATAGCTTAATGACAAATTTCTCAGAATGCAGCTCCATTTTTTTTTTTTTTCTTTAGTTTTTGGCCGGGGCTGGGTTTGAACCTGCCACCTCCAGCATATGGGGCCGGTGCCCTACTCCTTGAGCCACAGGCACCACCCATGTAGCTCCGTTGTTAACCAACAAATGACTGTACTTCACTGCAGCTGACAGGAGTTGTACTTGAGATCTATAAAACCTTTGAATTTGCAAACTTAATTGTCAGACTCCATATTTATAGTATAGTCTATAGAGAGACACAGAGGGTGTATCAGATCTGTTAAAAATGAATCTATATATGAAAAACACTGATCCTAATTCAGATACTTTAAAAAAGTTACTTTAAAAGATATTTGATTTTTTTTCTTTGTTGTTAGGGACGGTGAAGTCTGAATGAGGCATCACCATATAGATATACTTCTTCATGAGTCTGAAACTGACCACTGTCTTGAGATGAGAAGAAAAGGACCTAGAATCTGAGATGGGCATTTCATCATTTTCCTGTCTGTCACAGGGGAGCAGCCACCCACCATGTGTGGGCTGTGTGTGGGTGCTTGTAGATGAAATCATGTCCCCCCACACACACACACAGAACACTTGCTATGACCAGGTACTGTTGACTAGGTGTGGGTGATGTATCAGAGAATCACCTTTCTCCTCCCTAGAGCCCGCATTCTAGTTGGGGAATAGACATGACTCTAATATAAAATATATCACGTCAAGTGTTCTGGAGAAAAATAAGCAGGGAAGAGGGAAAGAAAATACCTTGAGGAGTAGGTTACAATTTAAAATAGGATGGTCAGCAAAGGACCTTACTGAAAAGGTGATATTTGAACAAATACCCGAGGAAGGTAATGGAGGGATCTTGGTGGGTACCTGGGCAGAGTGTTCCAAAGGAAGAGCAGAGGAAGTGTGTAAAGCTGGAGCTGGCTGGAGTGTGGAAGGGGGGCGGGAAGGAGAAGAGGGATTGGAGAAGAGGTCAGCGAGGTAATTGGAGGGTGAGGGGAGCTGAAATTCGGGAATAACTTGTAAGCTAATATAAGGACATTAGCTTTAGTCCTCATCAAAGTGGGAGTCAAAGATCCCCTTGGCCTGAGCACTTTGGAGGGCAGAGTGTCCATTTATTTTTTATTTTTTATTTTTATTTATTTGTTTTTTTATTGCTAAATCATAGCTGTGTACATTAGTGCAATCGCCCGCACCCATTCTAAGATGCACTGTAGGTGTGGCCCCACCCATCACCCTCCCTCCACCAAAGCCTCCCCCCTCCCTTCCCCTTCCGTGGCCCTTTCCCCATAGTCTTGTGGTATAGTTGGGTTATAGCCTTCATGTGAAAGCTGTAATTTAGCTTCAAGAGTGCCCATTTATTGAAATGACTTTTACTGAGAGCAGAGTTAGGGGTGTAGGAGCTCATTTTGGGACTTGAGATGCCAATTAGATATCCTTGCAGAGATGTCAAGTAGGCAGCTGAATGCAAAAGTCTGGTCTGGGCTAGAGATACACGTTCAGTCATCAGCATGTGGATTGCACTTAGGTCCATGAAACTGGATGGCAGTTAGTGTTTAGGAACAGCTCTGGGAGTGAGTCCTACACTCCAGGAGCTGGGGAGGTGAGGGTGATGTGGCAAAGGAGACTTGACAGGTGCAGCCGGTGAGGTACAGGAAGATTTAGTAGTGTCTTGGAAGGCAAGTGAAGAGAAGGTTTCAAGAGGAGAGTATCAGCTCTCTCTCAGGATTTCTGCTGATTGGTCCATTGAGATGACCAGAAATTGACCATTGGACTTGGTAGTGGCCAACTGGAGGTCACTGGTGCAGGTACATGGGAAGATGACTGCTGACCAGTGCAAGCTGTCAGGGCACTTCTTAGCACAGTGGACACTGCACTCAATTGTACACCATGGGGCTTTGATTTAATGTTTCTCTCCTTTACCATCCCAGCAAAATTGTTTCTACACACCTGTCCTTGTAGGTACAGTTTGAGAGCTGAGGGACGTTGTAGTCCAGCTGCCTTGTCTCATAGCTGTGGAGAACAGACTTGGATAGGTTAGGTGATACAAACAGGTCTGTTCATGGTAGAACCAGGACAACAAGTCTGAGATTCCTAATGCTTGGCCTATTGTATTGTCTGCCACACCTGGCCTGTGTGCTGGGTCACAGAAGATCCGTTTTAGGGGATAGAGTGACTCTTTCCTTGTCCTTTTTATTCTGACTTTTTTAGACAGGGTCTTGCTCTGTTGTCCAGGCCGAAGTGCAGTGGCACAGTCAGAGCTCTTTGAAGCTCAAACTCCTGAGCTGAAGGGATCCTCCTGCCTCAGCCTCCTGAGTAGCTGGTACTACAGGTGTGCACCACCAGGCTCAGCTAATTTTCTTTTTCTTTTTTTTTTTTTTTCCCCTGCTATAGATGGGGTCTTGCTATGTTGCCCAGGCTGGGCTTGAACTCCTGGCCTCAAATGATCCTTCCAAAGTCCTGGAATTGTAGGCATGAGCCACCATGCCCAGCCTCTTAATTTGTCTGATAAACTTGTTGAGCATAGGTGGAACACAGTGCTCCAGAATGCTTAGAGTTCTTCAGAACTGGCTTTGGATCCCAGTTCTACCACTCGCTAGCTGTACGACTTTGGGTAGGCTAGTTCGTCTCAGTGAACCTCAGTTTTTCACCGGCAAGATAGGCATGATAAGGCACCACGCAGAGTCAGAATTAAATTTCCTCTTGCCTGTGAAGTGTTTTGCACAGCGCCAGCGTGTAACAAGTGTTCCATACGTGGTGGCTTTTGTGATTGTCATTATGCTGTTGCCTGTGTGTTATTTATGAAACAGATCGAGCAGAGTTACACTCACGAATCTGTTAAGAGAAACCCTGAAGACGGCTTGGTGCCTGTGGCTCAAGCGGCTAAGGCGCCAGCCACATATACCTGAGCTGGCGGGTTCAAATCCAGCCCAGGCCTGCCAAACGACAGTGACAGCTGCAACCAAAAAATAGCCGGGCATTGTGGCAGGCACCTGTAGTCCCAGCTACTTGGGAAGCAGAGGCAGGAGAATCGCTTGAGCCCAGGAGTTGGAGGTTGCTGTGAGCTGTGATGCCACAGCACTCTACCCAGGGTGACAGCTTGAGGCTCTGTCTTAAAAAAAAAAAAAAAAAAAGAAACACTGAAGAAGTTACCAGACATTTTTCAATTTTTCTCCTGGTTGTGGCTACTGGGGGAAAAACTTTGAGCAAATACATAATTTGTTCCCCTTTATCAGCACTGAGAAAACGAAACTATTAGCTTCCAATTCCCTGGAGTGCTGTCATTTGTCATGCTGGGAGGTAGCTGTGGGAGAAGCAGTTGGATATTTCAGGTATACCTAAAAACTTTTTTTTAATTTGCATTATACCCTTTAGTTAAGAATGTTGTTATCAGGACTCCGAGGAGCAGAATTAAGTCAGTCCATGATATTGACCTCCAACATGCCCACTCAGGACCTGGAAGCAAGCAACTGAACAAATCCCATAAATTATTACAATCTGCTTTGGAAAACCAGTCGGATTCCTTCATATATTGTTGGACTGGCATTTCCGCTTGGCCTAATTGAGGTACAGTAGGATATACAGGCAGTCCCTGGGTTACCAATGAGATGGGGTCTATAGGTTTCTTCCTTTTTTTTAATTGTTTGGGATTCATTGAGGGTACAAAGAATTGGGTTACACTGATTGCATTTGTTAGGCAAAGTCCTTATAATTGTGTCCCACCCCCAAGACGTGTGCCATACACTGTGACCCCCCAACCCCTTCCCTTTCCCCACTGCCTCATTCCCCTACCCCCCACCATGTATTAGTTCATCTACTGCCTTCATATTAGAATAGAGTACATTAGATTCTTGCTTCTCCATTCTTGTGATGCTTTACTAAGAAGAATGTGTTCCACCTCCATCCAGGTTTATACAAAAGATGTAAATTCTCCATCTTTTAAATGGCTGAATAGTATTCCATGGTATACATATACCACAGCTTGCTAATCCATTCCTGGGTTGGTGGGCATTTAGGTTGTTTCCACCTAGGAACTTTTTATCTGAGAGTTAGTTTTGATAGACCCTTCAGATGCTTAAGGGTTACCCTATTTAGAACATCTTTGTGGTTTGCTATGAGAAATAATTCCTATTTTTTTCAAATGAATCTGCACCAACTCTTTTGTTTTTTATTTTTTGCAGTTTTTTGGCTGGGGCTGGGTTTGAACCCACCACCTCTCCAGTATGTGGGGCCAGCGCCCTACTCTTTGAACCACAGGCACCGCCTATGCACCAACTCTTTTAAAAATATACTTGGAAAATAAATTGGTAATGCCAATTAAGTGGTAGTGTGTGCTTATATAGACTTTCTTTCCTCACACCAGTATGTAGCTAAAAATATTTTTAGTAGAAAAACATTTCTTCATTCTATCCTTCCCCTTTTTTGAGGTCAGTGAACTGTGTTCCTGACTCTGCATATTTGAGTGGGGTAGAGCAGAACTTGAGAAAGAAGAGGTTAGGGAATGGACAGAAAAAGTGTGAGTTATAGGATTCTCTTCAAAATTGTTGCAGTTGTATTTCATTAACCACATATAGGAACTTGAACTTACCCCAAAGTGTTTTATGCACGTAATATTAGGGTGGGACCTGATGTGGTGAGTAGAAAAGATAAATGTTGAAATGGTAATTAATAGCATCATTTATTTACGTTCATGCAATAAATGCTGGAATTCCAATTTTGTGCCAGACGTTGTGCTAGGCATGGGGCCAGTAAATAATAATTAATGCTAACCTCTTTTCACTAGCTTTAATATCATGTAAGTAATGTGAAAATGGTAGGGAATTCCACTTTACACAGGACTGTGAAAAGTGAGTTTCTTTTCCACCCCAGACTATCAGATGTTCTTGCCTGTCCTTCCTGCAGAGAATTTCATTGCATATCCACTTAGGTATGTCTATATCATCATCTTTTGGTGTTGTTTTTTTTAGTACAAATGAGATACTTTTTTTTTTTTTTCCTTTGAGACAGAGTCTTCCTTTATCATCCTGAGTGTCATGGTGACAAAGCTCACAACAACCTCAAACCCCTGGGCTCAAGCAATCCTCTTGCCTCAGCCTCCGGAGTAGCTGTGACTACAGGTGCCTGCCTTGATTCTCACCTAATTGTTCTATTAGTGACAGGCTCTTGCTCTTGCTCAAGCTGCTCTCCAACTCCAGAGCTCATGCAATCCCCCCGTCCTGGCCTCCCAGAGCGCTAGGATTACAGATGTGAGCCAGTGTGCCTGGCCAGAGATACTTTAAAGAGGGTTCCAAATTCTTGCTTTTTTCTTTCATAAATTGCTCTTGGTAATATGTGAGCACCAACTTATCTACCCTACTGGGTTTATTATAGTTGTTTAGCATCCCATTGTATGGATTTACCATAATTGAATTTTCCAGACTTCTAACTTGTTTTAAAATGGAGACATTACTTCCTGCACTACAGAGTTCTCTTTTAGTGAGAGAGAATTCCACAAAATAATGTCTATGACTGCTACCCTAGTGCTGACACATAATAGGTTTGCATTAAATATTAGTGGAAAGGATGAACTGGTCTTGTTTATTCATTTGTTTTACAGATTGCTTTCTTAATGAAAAATAAAATTCAGCACTAAGAATTATCACATCTGCCAAATTAATGGAGTCTGTGTTAATGAGGTGTCTTACGGTCTGCATTCCTTGCCTAGTGACATGCTAAGCGTTTCTGATGGTAACAGTGCAAGCACTGCTGTTTGGAAGGCTGTTGTAGCTCAGCACTGCTCTCTATAGACCAGCAAACTGGGCGGCACATTTCATTCTATCTGGCAGGTATTTTAATGTGAGTGAATAACAGAGGCCTTAAACTCAGACAGTTCAGACTCTGGCAGCGTGTCAGCATTGGTCAGAGTCCTGTTCAGAGTTCTTTAAGTCTTCACGGCACGTGACTCTGAAGAGCCAGGAGATGCACTCCGGGCGGGGGGATATTCCGCTCCCAATGCAGGGACACTCTACGTCTCACTGTGGAGACACCTGGGTTCGTTGAACAAACGATCTTCCTCAAGGTTGATTGTGATATAAGCATTTTAGAAAATGGCTCATTTATTACTTTCTGGCAGCCAGTTATCACAGAGGCTTGGAGGGCCTGTGGTGGGTGAGATTCCCTGCTGGCTGCCGTGGAGGACACCAAGATGTGCAGGATGCAGACTGTGCCCCGAGGAAGCTGGCATGTTGCTATGGGGGACACAACTCCCTACCCTGGACAGCCAGCAATATGGTGTGTGCTGGAAATAGGGGGCAGCTCTGGTATCAAACTGCCTGGCTCCCCTCTCTGGCTGTGTGACTTGGCAAGGTAGTTACATCTTGGGTCTCAGCTCTGTCATCTGGAATGGGGACAGTAATAGTACTTACCCCATTGTTGTGAGAACTAAGTGGCTTGACATCTGGAAGGTGCTGTAACAGTGGCCTACACATAAGGAATGCCCAGTGATTATTAGCTGCTGTTCCCATTAGGAATAGCATTGCAGAATGCAAACAGAGGTGACAACAGCTTTTGTTTGTGGTTAAGGTACTAAGCCTGCGAATGAAAGCCTCTATGCCGAGTGCTTCCTGTTCCATATCCCTTACCATCCTTACCGTGCCCTGTGAAGTCAGATGTTTCACAGACGATGAAACCAAGGCTCAGAGAGGGTTAGTGGCTTGCCCAGCATCACATAGCCATTAAGCATTTTAATGTTTCTGACTCTGAAACCTATGCTCTTTCCTCTAAGCAACATTTCTAGAGAAATAGAGGTAAGAAAGGCATCTTCATTTTTCAAATAATGAGGCTCAGAGCACTTAAGCAACTTGCCCAAGATCATACGAAAACTCAGGTTTGCTCACACTAAATCCCTGTTTTTCTAGACATGTGTGAGACGGGCATTTAAAAGGGGACAGAATGGAATGTCTTGCTCCAGAGGGGAGAGGCAGGGCCGATGCACTCAAATAGACTGACTTGGGCTGAGAATAAAGGAAACTCTTTGTTCAAAGCCATTCAGTATGAAATGAGAGGTGGCATATTTTTCTCTAATGTAAAGGAGCTTGAAAGTATGTAGTCCAGGATTAGTTATGGGGTCTCCATAAAGTCACGAGGGTCCCAGCTTCTTCCAGCTGTCCTCTCCTTGGCTCTTTGGGTATTGCCCTTTCTTTACAATCCAAAAGGATGTCACCCACTAGTCATGATGAGGCAGTGGGAGGGACGGTGGCAAGACCTCTTCTTTCAAGAATTCCCAGAAGACCCACCCACTTACATCTCATTGGCTACCTAGTTGCAAAGACAGACTGAGAAATGTACTGTTGTAGTGGGATATTAAGGGTCCTGCTAAAAATTGAGTTCTGTTACCAGAAAGGAGGAGAGAAAGAGAATGAACAGCAAACGAGCACATTAATTTCTACCACATCCTTTAGATTGAGAAACAAAAATTCAGAGAAGATTTGCAACTTGACCGAAGTCTCCCAGTTGACAAAGGTGGGACAAGGGCACTGTTTCCCTCCCAGGCTTCTATTTATTGCATTTCTATTCTGAGTTCACGCCAAGACCCAGACTCGGGCCCTGGCTTTGAAGGTCTGAAGGTCTTCCACATGCAAGTTTTATCCAGTTAATAGGAAATTTTTATGCCTTTAGGGGAGGCACACTATGGATAATTTATTTTTTGCTTTTGATTAGTCTTATGTCCTCTTGTGTTTTCCTGATTTACTTTTATACCCTGCCATTTTATGAATTCAGTATTATACATCTTTTTAGTCTGTTTAGTACCTATTGATCTTTGTGTGTACAGACTGAAGGCTGCCCCTGGGCATTCAACTGCTGGTAAAGAATAATTACTATGACAGCTGGTGAAAAAAAAAAGTCGTAATACATGAACCTTTGTCTGGGACAGGGGAATTGTGTAAAGTCTAGATTTGCTTTATTATTCTAGGAAGAAAATACCACTTATTAGAGTATTTCCTGTTGAGATCTGTTATTTTCTTATTTAATTTGCTCATTCATGGGGGGAAAAGTCAAATTTTAAAAATAAAGTCATTTTACTCAACAGTGCTGCGCAATATGGTTGTAATCTCTGCCTTCACATATTTTACCAAATAGCAGAAAATACGATTACAATTGATTACAAACAAATGCTATAATGGGATAATTACAGTTGCTGTAAGCACACCACAAAAGAACCTAATCCTGCATGTGAATGTATGAGAAGGCTTCCTGAGGAAGTGACATTCAGGCTGAGCCCTGAAGGTAAGAGGAATTTGCCAAAGATTTTCCAGGCAGAGGAAGCAGCATGCAGAAGGACTGAGTTGAGGGATGCTGGTGCATTGGAGGAAATCAGAGGCCTTTTGCTTAGTCAAGAGACTGGAGGCGGTGGTACAGAGTGGTCACTCGTGGCCAAGTCACAAGAAGTCATATAAGGCATACAGGGGGTCCTCTGGGCATTGGGATTCCATTATAGTATTAAAACCAGAGAATGGCTTCTGAGATTTGAGTCAGTGGGTGATGGAGTGTTTCAGCCTGTGCAAATGCCCTGAGGCAGAAAGAGTTGAGTGTGAATATGGGACCTAAAAGTTGGCCCACTTCGTTGGAGTGCTCGGAGAAAGGGGAAGGGGCCCTGTTAAGGCTGGAGATGAAGTCTCTGCTTTGAGTCTTTAGTCTGTTAATAACTTTTTACTCTATCCTAGGAAGACCGTTACCGTAGCTGCTATGTAGTGCAAGATGGGGAGAGGAAAAGAGAGAAACGAGTTAGGAAGCCATGGTAGTGGTGCAGGGAAAGAGAGATGGTTACAACTTGAAGTATGGTGGCTAAGTGGAAAAATGGAGACAAGGGGACCAATTTGTGTAATTTTTTTTTTTTTTTTTTTTTTTTTTTTTTATACAAAGTGTTGCTCTGTTTTCCTATGTACAGTGCCGTGCCATCTTTGTACCTTACTGCAAACTTACACTCCTGGGCTCAAGTGATCCTGTTCCTTCAGTCTCTTGAGAAACTGAGACTTACAGCCATCTGCTACAACATCTGGCTAATTTTTCTATTTTTAGTCGAGATTGGGTCTCACTCTTGTTCAGACTGGTCTCAAACTTCTGAGCTCAAGGAATCCTCCCACCTGGGCCTCTCAGAGTGCTAGGATTACATGCATGAGCCACCACATTTGGCCTAATTTGTAAATTTTGAAGAACTTGCTAAAGGGCAGGAGAGAGGCATTAAAAGGAGATTCACGTGCTCACCGTCAGGTGGTGTCTGGTTATGGGTATCAGCAATTCTGACTCTGAAGGGTGTTCAGAGTAGGCTGGCTGGGAGCCTGGTAGAAGACAGCTGAAGGAAGGTGCCATGTGGTTGCCCAAATGGCAACAAAATAATTCACTGGTCACCTGTTGAGGTGCTCTTTACTGTCGGACAGGAAGGAAACCCGGGGTTCACGTTGACCTCAGTAGCTTGTGCGTTTCTTGAGTCATCATCTTCACCCTCCCCTTCTTTTCTCCTGTGTCTTTGATTCATGGTCTTGGGTCTGACCTCTGGAGCCTAGTAGAGCAGGTATCATTCCTCTTCCACGTGGCAGGTGTTCTCAGAGAACCGTCCTGTTAGTATGTCTTCTTCAGGTGCACATTCCTCACGGGGCTTATTTTTGAACCACTTTGCCAACCTGTTGGCCACCATCCTTCAGACACATTTCACTGTGTAGTGACCTTCCTAAAATGTGATGGATCGCAGCTGGCTGTCACCTGACTACAGAGACAAAAAGACCTTAGAAGAAGAGGATACAAATTCTTTAACATTTGTACTTCTCATTATAAAAGATCATATGTATTCGTAGAAGAATATGAAAAAACACCAAAAAGTATAAGGAAGAAAATTTAAATTTCTGTAATACTTGCTACCCACAAATAATGAGCTTAAATTTTGGTTTCATTTCTCCTGACATTTTCTTGGTGTATTTGTTGTTATTTTGAACGTTGGTATAGATAGGCCACTTGCTTTTATATTGAACTTTTTCATGTCATCAAAAGTTCTCATCACCATTATTTTATTAATTATTTCCTGATGTAATAAATGATTTCTAGGTTTTGCCTTTATAAATAACATGCATTTGCACATAAATAACAGCATTGCGGCACATGCATCTGTTCTGCTTGTCTCATCTTCTTAGGATAGATTTTTAAATAGATTTAAAGAGTATCAACATTTTCTGTTTTTTTTGTTTTTTTTTCTTTTTTTTATTGTTGGGGATTTGCTCTTGATATATGTATGTGGCCAAATTGTCCTCCGGAAGGGACCTACCCATTCTATCTGCAACCCCCCCAAACAGGGATAGGTGAATTTGTTCATTTCAGCGTGTCCTCCCTTACTCCAGAAGTGTATGATAGAGATAAGCCCCAAATACAAGGAGGGCAGGTGTGGTGGGGTACAACTAAGTCAAACATGTAACATTTTTGAGCACTTACTTGTGTGCTAAGCATTTGCTAAACACGTTTCACATACTCCCCCTCCCTTTCCCTCCTCTCCCCTCCCCCTCCCCTCCCATCTGTCCCCCTCCCCTCCCCTCCCCTCCTCCTCCCCTCCCCTCCTCCTCCCCTCCCCTTCCCTCCTCCTCCCCTCCCCTCCCTCCTCCTCCCCTCCCCTCCCCGCCTTCCCCCTCCCCTCCTCCTTTCGTCCCTCCCCCTCCCCTTCCCTTCC